>CM068306.1:899880-1142663 GCA_034768735.1 Schistosoma mekongi | reverse complement strand
GATCAACAGGTTGGATTCCGCAAGTATTGACCGGCTACCTATCAGATATCAACACTATGGTTGATTGGTGAACAATCAGTCGAATGGTATTCATTACTTTATATCTATTTGACGAAGTGCAAAACAAGCGTAAAACAAGCTATTCTAAAACATTGCTACGCACTTATATCTGGCTAGTGGTCTATTGCCGGTGACCCCAAGTTTTCCATATCGTAATCATGCTCATATGCCACTTATCGTTAAAAATGTGCAAAACATCTTAGACTACTGATAATGTTTTAGTGATATATTGTGACTAAGACAAATTCTTAGCAACTTGAAAATTTGTTCTTAGTGAAAACATTACGACTCAGACGTACATCAACCAATGCATTACTTCAAATTAGGTGATGCAATTTTACATAAGGTAAACGTTTATTATGCAACATTCATTACTGGCGTATTCCGTGGACAATGTGTTGGATTAGCATTCGCAAAATTTCTGATAGGAGTAATTTACGGGATTTTTTCCACAAGTGGCTTGAGAGCTCGATTCTGAATTTGATTGGTTGTTGTCAGTACCCGTCCAGTCATTTTTCGCACAAATATTCTAATTCCCTTCTCTCTACATTATTTGATTAATAACATGGATCTATTTCATTATGCTCATCGATTATCGATTAAGCTGAGTGTTATACTTCTAAAATTTCTCTACTTTCTTTCGTCTTTCCTCTGTTCAAAATTGCCAAGTTTTCTCAGTCAAATGTGTGTCTATCATTATCTGCAAGCATCAATATACGAGGAGATACGTCACGAAGTTCGGTAGTTTTTCTTCATGTAAACTGAAAATAAATTATATCTCAGCTTATTAGTATAACAATATAAGATCCATATCTTAGATACTGATGTTGAAGTAGCAAACTAAAGTGAAAGAATATTTCGTATTCAAGCAAATTTATTATCAGGATTCTATACTAACACACAATAGTGGAGTAATATCAACCACCTAATGGTGTTGCGTAATAATTTTACTCTTGAATTATTAGTGTACGTGCCTACATTGGATGAGTAAAGGACGTAGTCAATTTATCACACTAATACTAAACATATGAATATTAAAATAAACTGATGGAGTATGAATATGGTTGAAGATTTGGGTGGGTGGGGTACATGGAGAGGGAATAGAAATGTTAGGGGTAGTCAAAATAAAGTAATAGGTTGCATGAATTTCCCTAAGTGTCCGAATAGAAATTTTGACCTTAATTTATGGGGACATATGGAAGTTTATACAAGTTTAAACCGATTCTGGTTGGGTTTCACGGTTAGAATCAGGAAAGGGTTTAAGTCAGATATAAGTTCAGTTTAATGTTAATTTAGATAAAGCGTTTCGGTTTAGGTATAGCGCTGAATTGTGTGTTATATAGCACGAAACTAGTATACGAACAAATTTCTTCCTGCATAGGTTTCCTGTGATAAACAAGAGACTGCATGTGTGCATGTATTTATGAACAACACAAAATCCGACATATGCATTGGTTAAAATTGTCATACTTCAGCAGCACAGTAAGATTAACACCGTAGTAGTAGAAGTAGCTGATGGTCAGTGGCCTATGCTCCACGAGGGGTAACAAGCATCGATTGAGTAGAAGTAGTAGTTACTTCAGTGATAATAAGAAAAGAGTGGACATGTGAAATATGGTGCAGGGAGAGAGAATTTGTTCATTGAAAGAAGGGTGTGAAATAGTTTCAACCCGATGACTTAAGAAAGAACGCACCTGCACTATTGTGGCCATATGACCCAGATTCTCCAATCATTGTGTACATTGTGTACACGGATGCCAACCGCAGGATATGAAATAGAATAACATAAAACTACATGAAACATTAGCAGTCTCCAGTCACTGTATAAACTATCAGTCTACCTGAACTGTAGAATAAGAGAAAAATACTGTTATAGCATGAAAAAACGGGCATTCACAATAGATGAAAAACAGTGTCCTAGATGATAGCAATCAGTCCAAGCTCCGTGATTACTAGTCTTCATGCCGGAATGAAGAACACAAAATAACTAAGCCACGACAAGGACATGACAATAACAGAAATATAATAAACGATATACATATACTGAAAATAATTGAAAAAGTATTCTGACAAAAACAATTCAGAAAGTTAGTTGCCCTTCTTAAGTTGCCCAAAGTAACAGATTCACTTAACCCACGTACTGCACATTATATCTATATACAATCAACATTACACAGGACTAAAGCTAATGGGAACTCCGTCTGGAGCCCCCTAGGGTTGCTGCCGGTCCCAAGCCCGGATAGAGGGGGAGGGTTGGGGTTAGCAACCCCATCCCGTAAAACAACAACCTTGCCAAAACAATGCTAACAAGCCTTTATAACCATTTTAACTCTGCCTCGGGAGTCGGATGGTCTGTTATGACGCCTCATAGTGAGAGCAGAGTTTCTTCGGAAGTCACGGGACCGATGCTCTTCTGACAACCAGAGCAACAATTAATATAAATACATGGAATGTTCGCACGATGTGGCAGACAAGGAGAAATACCCAAAAAGCTGAGGAAATGTAAAAATACAACCTGAAGATAGTTGGAATAAGCGAGACCTATTAGTTACAAGCTGGACAGCAAAGATTATCCCCAGGAGAAGTTTCTTTATACTCTGGTCACGAAGAAGGAAACGCCTCACACACAAAAGGAGTAGCACTATTGCTGTCCTAAGAAGCATGGAAGGCTCTTATAGGATGGGAAGTTAGGATCAAGACGAAGAAGGAAGGGATTACAATGAATGAAATCCATTGCTACACAACCACCAACGACAGCCACGAAGACGACAAAAACCAGTTCTATGCGAGGCTGCAATCAAACATCGACAAATGCTTAGCCAAGGACCTGACCAATCTGGTGAGAGACTTCAACGCCAAGGTTAGAATGGTTAACACTGGATATGAAGACATTATGAGACTACATGGACTGGAAGAAAGGAATGATAACGGTGAGAGGTTTACTAATTTGTGTGTCTTCAACAAAATGATTATAGGTGGTACCATATTCTCCCACAAACGCATACACAAAACTACATACGTTTAACTGGACTACATTACAGAGAACCAAGTTGACCACATCTGCATCAATAAGAAGTTTAGAAGGACTACAGAAGTTGTAAGAGCAAGGTGAGGAACTGACATAGTTTCAAATCACCATCTGGTGGTGGCTGAAATGAAACTGAAGCTGAAGAAGCACTGGACAACTGGAGCAGCAGTATTACAAAAGCTTAATACAGCCCTTCTCCGGGATACTAACAAACGCAACAAATTCAAAATAACTTTCAACAATAAGTTCCAGGCATTTCGTGATCTATTAGAAAAAGGTAGAACTAATATGGAAGACAACTGGAAGGAGATTAAAGAAACAATAACTTCAACATGTTAGAAGGCTTTGGGTTGCAAGGAGCAACACCATAAAGAATGGATTTCTGTTAGTACTCTGGACAAGATCTAAGAAAGGAGGAGCAGAAAGATAGAGATTAATAACAGACGGACAACGACAGAGAAAGCCAAGGCACAGGCCGAATACACAGAGGTTAATAAGTAAGTGAAGAGAAGCATCAGGGCGGATAAATGAAAATATATTGAGGACCTAGCAATGACTGCGGAAAAAGCTGCCAGAAAAGGAAATATGAAATACCTATACGATACAACGAAGCTAGCTGGGAAATTCAGTAAGTTAGAACGGCCACTCAGGAACAGGGCTGGCAAACCAATCACTGAGATGCAAGAACAACGAAACAGGTGGATGGAACACTTCGTAGAACTCTTGAATAGACCAGCCCCACTGAACCCACCAGTCATCGAAGCAGCAGCCACGGATTTCCCTATAAACACCGACCCGCCAACAGTCGAAGAGATCAAAATGGCAATCCGACTGTCAAATCAAGAGTGGCAAGTCAGCAGGGCCAAACAACATACCAGCGGAGGCACTGAAGTCAGATATAGATGCAACTGCAAAGATACTCCACATTCTCTTCGGGAAAATTTGGGACGGAAAACAAGTGCCAATAGACTGAAAAGAATGGTACCTCATCAATATACCAACGAAAGGCGATCTCAGCAATTGCGAGAACTACAGAGGCTTCACTCTAATTTCAATAACAGGAAGCATCTTCAATAGACTGTTATTGAACTGAACGAAAGATCCAGTCGACGCCAAACGTCGAGATCAACAGGCTGGATTCCATAAGGACCGATTGTATACCGACCAAAACGCAATTCTACGTTTCATTGTTGAACAATCAAATGAATGGAATTCATTACTTTACATCAACTTCATCGACTAGGAAAAAGCATTCGACAGCGTGGATAGGAGAATATTATGGAGCCTTCTACGACATTATGGCGTACCCGAAAAGTTAGTCAACATTATACGGAATTCTTACAACGGACTACATTATAAAATCGTGCATGGAGGTCAGCTCACAGATTCATTCGAAGTGAAGACCGATGTCAGACAAGGCTGCTTATTCTCGCCCTTTCTCTTTTTACTGGTGATCGACAGGATCATGTTTTACAATTGAAAAACATCTGGAACACAAACTAACTGTCAGTCAATATTAAAGTCAAAATTTTAATACAAATGTGAAGACAGTTCTGTCGTATGGCACTGAAACTTGTTGAACTACGAAAAGCATCCTTCAAAAGATACAAGTATTTATAAACGACAGTGCGTAAAATTCTTCAGATTCGTTGGCCAGATACTATCAACAACAACCTTCTGTGGCAGAGAACTTATCAACCGAATTCCAGCCGAGGAAGAAATTAGGAAAAGACGCTGGAGGTGGGTTGAACACACATTGAGGTAATCATCAGACTACGTCACAAGACAAACAACAACTTGGAATTCTCAAGCCAAAATGAAAGAAGAAGACCCAGGAACACATTGCGTCGGGAATCGGAGAGAGACATGAAGAGAATGAACAGCACTTGGGAAGAGCTAGAACGGAAAGCCCAGGACAGACTTAGTTGGAGAATTCTGGTATGCAGCCTATGCTCCACATGGGGCAACAGGCATTGATTGATTGAAAGCTAATGGGAACACTGATATGTCTAGTCCATTATCATCCTACGTATACCAAGAGTGTAAATCGCTTATCTAGTTAACCAATCAACTAATACCTGTCGCACCATGTGGAGGATAGACCGCCAACCAGAATTTCACAACCAACTCTATCCTGGGATTTCCTTTCCAGTTCTTCGAAAGTGCTGCTCATTCTTTCCATGTCTGCCTCCAAAGTGCTCCTGGGTCTTCTTCTCTTATTTTGGCTTGAGAATTCCAAGTTGTTCTTTGTCTTGTGACGTAGTCTGTAGATTACCTCAATGTGAGTCGGGTAGATTACGGTTGATTTGTTTACTACCACAGAAAGTTGTTGCTGATGGTATCTAGCCAACGTATTCAACGTAGATAACTTGGATAGACGGATCTTTATAAATACTTACATCTTTTGAATGATGCTTTTCGTAGTTCTCCATACAATAGAACTGTGTCGATGTTTGTATTGAAAATTGTGACTTTGATGTTGGCTAACAGTTGGTTAGTTTCAGATATTTTTCAATTGTAGATATGCTGTAGTTGCCTATCCTTGCTAATCCGTGCCTTTACATCTGCCACAGATCAAATCACGCTTGTTTATCGGTGATGCTGCTCAAGTATGTAAACATTTTCAGGTCTTCAGCAGCCTCGCCATGAAGCCAAGTGTAATTGAGTTTATGCTCGTTGTTTTGTATCTAGGGATCTTACCTTTCTCTTTGTGTATGTTGAGGCCTACAGCTGGTTTCAGAGACTAGTGCTACACTGTCTGTCTTTGCCTGCATATGTTGTTGTGTGTGTGGGATAGGAGAACCAGGCTAGTCATCTGCAAAGTTGTCTAGTTGCATCTACGTTGTCCACTTTATTCTGTACTTCTTTCGAGATGCTGCAGTTTTCATAATCCAGTCAACCGCCAGTTGAAAGTTAGGCGACAGTAAGCAGCCCTATTTGACACTGGTCTTCACTTTGAATGAATCTGCAGGCTGCCATCCATGCTCGATTTTGCAGCGTAGTTTGTTGTAAGAATTCCTTATATTGATTATTTTCTCAGGTACACCATAGTATCAAAGAAGATTCCACAATGTTATTAAAATTTCAAAGATTAACCTTAAGTAACAATCTATCTAGATGATTGGTCTGATACTCTCTAGAAACCAAAACGACTGTACTCTCTCACAGCAGGTTTTCAATTGTCACATACCATAAGAACTAAGGTATATTCACATTTGTAGATAAATGATCTTCTAGTTTGGCGAAAAGGGTGAGTTGGGTCAAAGTTATCTGGCTGGGAAATAGCTATGGTGAAGATTACCGCGTTACTCCTCTTCGATCAGTCAGTTATGAACAATGTGGAACCTGGGACATACGTCCAAATCTCTACACCTGATTAGTACGACTAAATCACATTTACATGAATAACACAATAACAGAACGCAACAGGAGAATGAGGCAAACGTGCGTGTGAAAGGATAATAGAACTTAAGGTCTAGAAGGACATATTTGATATATCCACGTCACTGTGACCGATTCTGAGCTATGTCACTCAATATCTTTCATCACTATTATCACACGGACCCAAACCAAATAGTCTGAATCTACTAACATGGTTTAGACTAACAATCCGCCCCTACCTATATTCTAGCCTACTCCTACGTCAATCAACATCCGACAAGGAGGCGGTGATTTGACATTCGTAATACTTGCCCAAGCCACATCAGTGGATGAAAGTTTGGGGCCTCTTCGACTAATTTGCCATGTTCTTCTAATATTCTGTGTGACATTAATATTAATTATTTGGTCGTTCGACGATATACGGGCGATACTTAGAAGAACCTATAATCAAAAACCTGAAGCCTACGAATATGTTCTATTTCCATAGCCAACGGCTCGTATCCATGGGCAAAAACAAAGGAAACTGCTGTGCAGTGCACATGCCACTTTCTTGAGATGGATATCACACTTACGCCACAAGTGGCGCACATCGACAACAGCCAAGTAGCATCCAGAATTCGGGCTGTTTCATCAGACACTGACCCGTTAGGACTGATGAGACTTCTGGTTATTCCTCCTAAGTGCAAATGACCAACCCAATCTACTATCATTATCACTAGTCTTGTTATATGCTAATAATACAAAGATATGAGAAGATACCGAGAAACCGCTCACAGCATCAAAAAATCTGTAGAGCGGAAAATGGTTTAGCATTTGTCAACTGCTGATGAAGGCTTCGAAACGCAATATGATACCCATAGAACACCAGGGTACAAATATATGTAGGGTGGGTAATTCTGAGCCCCTCGTTATCTAGACACAATGATCGGTAAACCTTTCTGAAGTTGATGTTGGGATCTTCTTTACTTTGTACAGATTTTAAAGACAGAAACTTGAATACAGTATACACGCTTGTCTAAAAAGAGACAGTAAGCTGTTGGAAAGGGCTTAAAAACCAAGAAAAAGCTGATCCCTGGAACTTTGAAGCTGTAGTATGCTGAACGAATAGACAGAATATATCTTTTATCCTACAGAGGAACTAAAGACCTTTATATGGCCTTTAAATTATTTAACAGTATATTTAAACCTGGCATCCAGTATTCTTTTGCTTACCAGAGCAGAGGATTGATGGAAGAACTCCACAAACGTTCAAAACCTAGAATCAATTATCTGCTAGATGATTACCGTTTCAACGAACAGTTGACGAGTGGAACCCTGCTTGTTGATATAATTTGAAAGAGGTCAGGATCCGTAGAAAGACGTACATTCCCACTACTAACGCATCATCTAGCTTTCTATCTTTGCCAGACTGAAACTGGAGCTTTTCTTTACGTCTCAAACGCCTTCCTAAAACCGGACAATTTCAGTCAAGTGAAAATACTATTCGCTTAAGAAAAACTGGTTAAAGTTTTGATTTAATTTAATTATTTATCAGGGTGTCTAAAGGGTGTTCTCAAAGGATATTATCGACAAACTAATTACTATGCACTAGAAAATTTCGTGTCACCTGTTAAAACCATATGAGCAGTTCAAAACAAAAAAGACACTGAGCACACGAATATACAGTCTGAAGAAAAATTATGATAATTTACAGAGCAAAATGAACACAAAGGCACAAAAAATAATGCGGATAACTGATGTTTGGTAAAGGTAATTAGGAAAACAACCTAATTACTGCATATGCATACTACATGGATTACATTAAAGTTCTGGTTTTGAAGGCGTGAAATTGAATTCCAAAGAAAGGCGAGTCAGTGCTGCCTTGAACTTCCCATTGACATGTGATACTGAACAAAATTATGCATAAACTGAACCTACCAAAGCCTTGGTTCTTGTTAAAATAATACTCTTCAGGTGACAGTGGTTGGTTATTGTTTCCCTTAAAAATCACACGTTGAGCTAAATGACTTACAAAAGCAGAGGCCGCTAAAGCTTCCACAGATGGCTTTACTTCTAGCTTGAAGCTTTGAAAGAATATATAACTTGTTTGGCTACCAGAACGCTCCACAACACAGCCATAACCATTTTCATCACGAATTTTCGAAAGGATCATATGCCATTTCTGTGAATGATAACAGAACAAAACCGAATTACCTCGTTCGTTCCACCTTGACATTCGTAGCTGAAAATACAGCTTATTCCATCCTTTTATCAAATACTACATTTACATAAATAAGAAAAACTACTCTTTCAATTGTCGATGAATACTTCTTTCCACCTGGTTGAACAGAAAACTCTTTTTTTATGGGCAAGTTATCACCAAAAGTAGCATCTAAACAAGTAGCTGCTAAAAGCAAAACTAACAACATGTCAACCAATTCATAAGTGTGGTCAATGAGGTGTACGCAGTAAAAACGTCAAGGTCATGTCATTAAAACTTCCTTGACAGAATTAGTGAACGTTTCGCTTATTCATATTTAGAACTTGTAAATTTCCATTGGATGAATTAGCGAGTCGTCATTCTAATTTTTACCCCCACTGTCTTTCTGGCTGCTCTTACTCTGATTCTTTCCAAAATGAAAATAAACTTCTTAAGATAGATCGGACATTATATAAAAGTTGAGGTACGATCTTGGATATATGTTGTAGATATAGGTAGAAAGAGCTGAGGTGAAACTGCTTGGAATTTCAGGCAGAAACTCCAAGGCTAAATACACTTTATTAACTGTAGTATGCCAATAGGAAGGCTCCTTTGAAGTATCGAAGATGGTTACACCAGGGTCCTTTTCTGCGTAGGTTGAGTAATGCTGGGCCCATCAAGTGTGTAAGCAGATAATGAATCTAAATTGTTCACCATTAGCATTCTGCTTATATGGGCATTAAAAAAGCAAGTTATTTTAAAATCATCCATGTATTGTATCCAAGTCCCTCTGCAGAATCATGATGTCACAGGGAATGTAGTGTCAGGTTCTACAGCCTACATCTAGAGGGAGAAGAATTAACAGTGCAATTCACAGTTCCTTCCCTACTTATTTTCTGCAAGTAACATACTATCTGTTCAACGAAACTGTAGGATGATGAATGCTCTGTTTGTGTGACTCGGAAAACAGCGCTCCACTAGGATTAGTATTGCGGATTGAAAAATATGAAAAGTTGGTACCCCGTTTCAGTGGTTCATTCTCTATCTTTAATAACGGCCGTGTAGGAAGTGAACATGAGGATTAGGGTTCCAAAAAGCTTTTAGTCTCCAGATCTTATGATTATTTTCATGTAGGAGGGTTTGTGACTCTAAATTTAAGGGAAATAAGTCAGAGACGAGAGAAAAAGAAGTGGTTTGAGGATGAAACCGTTCAGTATCCTGTTAGTGATTGTAAAACAAGCTAGACAAGACAGGACTTTGAGTCCTAGAGACCTGCCACTTAAGAAATCTTTTGGTCATTCTAAAAGACATCAACTACTACTTATCGATTGCAATTTCCTGCAGGGAGTTTGATGGTCTATTCTGCTAAACTCTACAGAGAATACCTTAATGTAAGCGTGTGCGAGATAAATGTGCTATCCTGACAGAGCTCAACTATTTCATAATGCCACCTTACTGGTGTTACAGGACCTACCTAGCAGGAGGCTGTGCTTACACAGAGATAGTATGGAGTCATCAAGAAAATAGTTACCTAAACAACTGTTGATAATTCTCTCAATGAGCATTGCTACTACCGAGATCAAGGAAGTTAGTCACTAGTTGGTGGCTTCCACTTTGTTGCTCGTTTATGTACAGGTATGACCACATCTTTATCCCAGTTGGGGAGGTAGCCTGCATTTAGCTTCACTGAAGTTGACGAGAGTACCAAGCAGAAAACAGTAGATTTGTCTATATCCCTTGGACTTTACGACAGATTTTATTTAAGCCTA
Organism: Schistosoma mekongi; assembly: GCA_034768735.1. Lineage (NCBI taxonomy): Eukaryota > Metazoa > Platyhelminthes > Trematoda > Strigeidida > Schistosomatidae > Schistosoma > Schistosoma mekongi. The sequence goes on along the minus strand of CM068306.1, from coordinate 1,132,246 downwards.
CAGATTCATACGTGTTTTGAGGTGTTTCGGGAATCTCAAGCTTCACAGTGTTTCAGGCAACGTTGGGCACGCCAATGTACCTGACAACTGGTATGAGAATGTTAATTTGGACGAAGTTGAATCAGAATTCCCTGGTTAGTGGTTCAGTAACCTGAGGATGAAATCTGTATGCTGCCACTGATTCCCTATTCAAAAACCGGGTTTAGGTGGCTATACTGCAGCTTATTACTGCGTTTCGCAGGTCTCATTGGGGGTAATTTAGTAGTTTTCCTATCCCTTGTATTTCTTATGAAATTTACTTTGTGGACATTAATGTCGATATGTATGGCTTAAATAGTTGAAATAAAACCATTCCTTGTTACTACGGTAAAAGCTTTATATTGGCTTAACTAACTAAAACCAGGTAAGTCGCCTAGTTCTAATCGGATGCACTCTAGATTTCCGTTATTACTCGAAGACATCGTTTCAGAACCTCTCTGAGTTGCGTAGGATGTACTTTTCCAATGAGCGACTTCCATGAAACTTGGTGGGTGCTATAATCCATGTCCGTTTTTGAAGGTGGTGAAAAATTTTTTTGCTTTTATGAAATTCTTTCCATGTTTTTTTTTATAGTGAATGGTTTCTTAACTTGTATTTTATCATTTTGTTGTGCTCTAACTCTGTAATGGATCTTGTTCCTGCTCGTTTGCTCCTTTATTATAGCAGTCATTAGATTTTGCTCACAACCAGGTTCTTTATTGTTTATTTGTTGGCATATGTTACTTGCTATTGATGTCTTAGGTTTTGTTCTACTGAGTTTCAAGATTCTGTTGTAAGCCATAATGACTTAATATTTTGCCTGTCTATGTCTGAGCGATTTGACTCAGTTTGTTGGTGTAACTAGCATAACATTCAAAATATCGAAAAATATAACCCGAGATAAATCACACTGTCACAAAGCTTGCTGGCTTCAGAGAAACGGGCGCCTTTCCTGCATTAATAACTTACTGACAAAAGTCATACCCCAATCTTACAACTCGCATAATTTCCTCCCAATCAATAGGACCCATCATAAAATAAGTGACAAACGCCAAACTACTAGTCATAATATTTACAAATCGCTAGATTCGAAGGTCACTGCTAGGAACAACAACAAGCAACTTTTTCACCTCACCCTAAGCCTGTTCTCTCTCATAAACACTTTAAAAACAATATAATGACACATGCAACTGCTCCAGAGCACCAAGTGCCAATGACTCCGAAAGCCAATTCCAAGCGGTAAAGCTTCCTTTCTTTACCCAGACCGTTTCTATACCAACCAGATACTAGGAAGAATAATCTTAACACAAGAAATTACCGTTCTAACATTATGAGAGTCCTCTTAAACATGAAAACTTACTACCTAAATACTATTATACAGTAGATGGCTTTAACAACAACTACTTGGCTACATCCCAAAACTCATTACCAAGTTTCTGTGATCCTTAATTCACGTATGCACACATGAATCACTTTTAGGGTACCCTCATATGGCAACTCACAACCATTGCCACCCTTGCTCACTGCCCCCACAGCTACTGCTAACTCAACAACTGATGGCGAGCCCAAGTACCGTCAACCTTCAGCTCTGCCACTACAAAGCAAACAATCTAATAGCACCCTGTCTTTACTTATCACAAACACTTTGTGCGTGAAAAATGACGAAGGCAGTGACAACAGGAGGATTGATCTTGTAGAGCAGTCACCTACTATCTACTCACTAGTATCTGAACAGCGTGAAACTCAACAACTAATCCCAAATCAAAATCTCATTCAAAATTCTAAACCCTACCCCTTCATCCGTGACGCTCTGAATTACTTCAACCTCATTGGTTACTCGTTCAGCTTATGCCTACTAAACGCACGAGCTGTATGCAACAAAATGATCGACTTATCTCTGCTTGCATCAATCTGCCAAACCTCAATTATTATGGTAACTAAGTCATGTACTACATCTAATGTCTCTGATCCCTTGGTAATTATAGTCTGTATCGTAGTGACAGGCTACATGGAAGTAGAGGGGGTTGTCTTATGTATGTCAACACAAAGTTAAACTCACTTCTGCTTGATTCAACAGTTTAAATAAATTACAGAATTCAGTATGGATTGTTGTGAGACCTACTGTTTCAGAATCTTATTCGGCTGCGTATATCACCAGCCTAGCCCATCAATGGAAGATATAACCCCACTGTCAGACATTTTTACACTGGCCTCCTCCCTACCCTTTACAGGTAAGGTTATTTATGGAGACTTTAACACGCCTCAAATCTCATGGTTCCCCACCAAAGCACCGAAACTCTATGACTTGCTTATGGAAATCTTAGAGCATGGTGGCTGGCCACAGTATGTCCGTAGCCCTACCAGATATAAAAGCATTCTGGATATCACTCATAGTTTACATCTTTCTTGGAAGGAAGAGAGCAAACAGTAAGGTTCATTGACAGTATATCATAACCTAAATCAATTACCAGTGGTGTTATGCGGGGAACTGTACTGGGTCCATTATTGTTCATTATTTACACAAATGAAATAAATAACGTAATAATCATGGCCGACCGTATTAATATGCGGACGATCTCAAGATTGTTTATAGCTGTAAACCGGGTTATTTCGAAGAAGGCATGGCTCTAATTCAAAGGGACCTTGATAGCCTAACTGCCTGGAGTCAAGAGTGGCAACTACCACTTAACTACAGTAAATGTGGAATCATGCACATAGGCAACTATAACCCACAGTTCACGTTTTATTTAAATGGGTCAAAGGTCTAAATACTCCAATCAACAAGCGACTTGGGTATTAAATATTCCGGCAACCTAAAGTTCACGGAACATGCCTCCTCTATTATCTCTAAAACTAGAAGATTAACAGGCTTCCTTCTTAAAAACTTCCATACAACGGAGGCTAAACTTACTCTGTTTAAGATATGTGTAAGACCTATACTGGAGTACTGCTCATTTATCTTTTCGAGTATGAATAGCATAGATAGAAAACGCGTGTACAAAGATGTTTCACACGTCGAATTCTGGCAACTAACGGAAACATGGACTACACGACTAGATGTGAAACACTCTTTAGAACCCCTGTGTCGTCGCCGACTACGACATAACTTAATATTCTTCTATAAAGTAATCAACGGAATATCATTCTCGGCTTTCTCTCCCATGTGGAACCAAATGCCAAGATACGAACTTCGGAACTACGAAGCAACATTACTTATCGACAAATACCAAACACAACATCGTGGTAAGTTCTTTATCGTCTTCTACAGCAAACTCTGGAACAAACTACTACAAAATATCCGCACTACCAAATCTATCCTAATATTCAAACGCCTGATCTCCCCATATCTAAAATCAAAAGACTTGTACCAAATCTTCGACGACTTACCACTAAACCTCGAATCAATAAACAATGGCTTATTAGGGTACTAAAACTGCTAACACTAAAATCGTGTACGTTGTAGTAAATAAAAAAAACATAAAAACGGAAGAAGACTCTAGTTCGAAACTGATTATTTTGATACCACTAATCAAATTTATTTATTTCTTTCTATCGCATAATCTGTCACCGTCTTCCCGAGTCTATGGTCTGAACTGGCAAAGAGCTGATCTCCTTTAAGCAACTTGCTCCAAACGCTGGCCTGGAACGCAATCAATGCACCAACAACTCACCGCTCAAGACCAGCCCACACAAACTGGCTGCCTTATCCAAACTTCAAAATACCAGCCTTATCCTGTCTCTGGATAGTCTACATTGTTCGTCCTGCCCTCTCGCAGCTATTCCCTGAGATTACAGCACCAGGGACAAAAAGTGCGCGGTTGTTTACTGGAAGTGTTCTGTAATACAAAATATACCTCTGGTACTGCAGTACTGTAAACTGTGAAGCTAGCTACCGTTGGCTTCCTAATTAATTAATACCTTTGTATATCGTCAACTTCATAACAATAACTCTACTAAAACTCTGTTACGATTATGCCATATCATTCTGACCATGCCTGTAAACTGGTATGCTCTCATGTACAAATTGTTACTTGAGAATAAATTATTATTATTATTATTAATTCTTTAGGTGTGATTGGATTTCATCTTTTTGTTTTGTTCTAAAGTTGATTCTTCTCCAATTTTTACTTGAGGGAGACTCAAGAGGCAGGTGAATAAACACCAGATTGCCGGACAGAGCATGAAAAAATCGTACCTTACCAACATGGTGCTGGGTAGCTCTCTCGCGGCATTTCCTCAGATATTCCTACCTTATTTTCTTGCCCTCTTACTTTTCAAGCTCCAGTCACCGTTACAAGGTCAAGTTCACCAAGTATCCCACCATCCTTTGTAGGAGAATGCAAATGCTACAAGATTAGATAGCAAGTTCAAAAAAGTAAATGTCATCCACTCAGTGTCGTCGAATACCGGCAGACTGTTTGCCACGAAGTCAGTGTCAGGCGCTGGACTAGCTAGTAATTCTGAACTGAGCTATGGTGGCAGCACTGGAATAATTTTGTTTGGTATATTGATTTAACCGACGTTCCTACGGAAGTCATTTCTAGGAGGGAGCTAATGTAGCAACTTAGCTTGACTAGTTAAAAGTTCACTTCAAACCTGAAGCATACGACAAAGCAATTAAGCTCCGGTATTCATTTGCTTCCTTATTCTGCATAGGGATTATATTTCCTATTAGCTTATATTGAACGTTGAGAAGTGTTTGTGTGTTCGAATGACTGGAACGGTGCTCCACTGTCTCCTACCCACGATACTGAATAAAGGCCTATTTCTATGACAGTCTGGTTTCTTCTGTCACTAGATCGGAATATACCTAGGCGCTAAAGGGTTACGAACGCACTGAGTCCAACCACCGCCTTCTAAACATTTGGCAAACGGGTCGTAGAGTTTTGGTGCTTTAGGTGGAGACCATGAAATTTCGGGCATGTTAAAATCTCCACATATAAGCTTCCTAGTGAAGGGTAAAGAGGATGCTAGAATGAAAATTCCTGTCAGTAGATCTATATTCTTTAGCGGGGCGTCGGGACGCTGGTACACACAACCGAGCACTATCGACATAGTCCGTGTAGGTTTCAGGACAACCCACACAGAATCTCGTGTTGCATTTAGCACTGAAATATCACATAGGGGCGGGTTCAGCTTTGAATGGACGCATATTATGCAACCTCCACCACGTCCGTGTAATCTATCACTACGGTATCGGTTGTAATTATCAAGAGATATATTTATATCAGGGATGCTTGAATTAGTCCATGCTTCAGTAATCATAATGAGCGATAGTTTGCAGAGTGACGCCAGCATGATTAAGTCGGTCATTTTGTCACATATTGACCTAGTATTTATTAGACATAAGGTAAATGCGTGGCTATATGAGTAAAACTGATTAAGGGTATTATTCATATATGAACCATGGTTAATGTCAGGGGTGTAGTTTAAGTAAGGTGTAGGTGGTTGTTGGTTTTCGGACAGCTCATATTGATAGTTAGGGTTACGACTGGATTTATTATAGGAGCTGTTAAGTGTATTTGAACTTGTTAGCTCGGGGGATAGGGTGGGAATTTTAACTGGCTGAGATTGTATGGGATTAAAGAGGTTGCATATACCATATGGTTGGAAATTATGTCGACTAGTTGTTTCGCTAGTGGTGCTACCATGTCCTGTATCCCGAAAAAACTCCGATTCCCGTCTATTATGTTATGATAATGATGAAAGCTGGGATTTATATAGTTAGGGTTGAAACCGTTCTTATTCGTGTCACTATAAGAACGGTTTAGAAGTGGTGCAGGCGTATTGTTATGCGTATGTGCATTAAGAGAGCTTATAATTGATGGTTGGGTTAATGCCCTAAAGTCTCTAGTTTTATTTTCCCAAGTGCGTTTAAGATAGTAAGTAGGGTGTTGTACTGGTTGAGGGGTGAGTGACCGCTTCTCGATAGGTTGGCTGTTACATTTTAAAGGACGCAAATATAGGTGTTCTTTGTTCCGTCGTCTATCATTTTCTATGTCACGTTTTATATCTGAAAGTTGAGTGGTCTGGCACTTATCGTTTTTTTTATTATATTGAGTACTCATGAGTTCACTGAAAGCTAGTGGGGAGAATTTATTTAAGGAGGCCAAGGTAATCTTAGCGTTTTGTCTATTTGGAATAGGACCCTTGGTCTGCGTGTGGTTACTGTCCCAGACTGGAATTTGTTGTTGGTTTACTTGGAGTTGTTTGGTTTGATATTCAAGTTTACTTATTTCATCTTTAGGAGTAATCCGTTGAGAACTGGGCTTTGGTTGGCTTAAAATATCAATATTTGAGTCGTTTAAAGGATCTGAGATTAGTTTCTGTGCGTGGGAACAACCCGGGGTAGGATTATTATTACACATATATTTATTAGCATCCGTATGAAGTTGTTCGCTGTAATATGATATTCCCTCTGGAGACACGTCGTGGTCAACAACATCGGTTGTACCTAATTTACCACTTATGAGGGGGTGTCGAGTGGTGATACGTTTGTATCCTGAGATTCGTAATAAGTCTCTTCCTTTTTAGTAAGGGATACCTGTAGAATCCAAAATATGTCCGTTTGGATTGAAGAATAACTGTCGAAGTTGGTCTAGATACGCGTACTCTTGCCCAATAGACATTCAGAACAAATGGTTGGGTAAGAAACGATTTTATTGAAAATTATTTACACAAAGTACATTATTACTTAAACAAATGTCACCACCAGTTATTCAACCCGAATTTATCCGAAAGATTGGGATAATCAAGTCACTTTTAAGAAATAAACGAGGTTATTCTATCCTTACGGGATCGATCAAGTACTGCTTGTCCAGAAAGTAAGGTCTAAATCTACAGAAATATCAATAACAAAGTATCAAAGGTTACTTGCTATAACAAAATAATTTAAGTTCTGGAAGTGTGCTTAAATTCACAATCAGAAAATGCACAAAACCGGTCAATTCAAGCAATACAATCAAGAAGAGGAATGAACCAATATGGCAAAAAGTCCAGTAAAACAAAATATATGGAATCCATGAAAATAATAGAAATCCGGTATAAACTCAAGGGAAAAACAAATATTGCAATGAAAATAAATAGCAACTAACTTAAAAGGTCATTAGAATGCATAGTCAAGTGGAATAAGAGGACTAAATGTACTTTTGAACGCAAAACAACGAAATACAATGGGGGGAGAGGGATTTTTACACAGAATCATCAAAAAAGATCATACAATACCTTTTGCTGGTTGGCACTTGTAGTGCGATTATTAGGTGTGGGTGCCTCATGTCTTTTCATGCGACGTTGGGAGGGAAATCAGATCTTAGATGACTTTTATATTTTTATAGTGTATTAGTTCCCTAGCATTTTACATGACGTAATAAATAGTTTCGCATCTCTAAGATAGTTAAATTTAAATAATAATGAGAAGTTTTGTCTAGACTTTTTTCTGAGTCTTATAACTTGGCACTGGAATTTTATCATGCCATGTGCTACTAAACATGTATCCCTCATTTCTGCAAGGAGTGTGCGGTCGGGAATATTATATACCATCACATTACATGTGGTGATAATCATTTTTACCGCCTTCGTTGCTACAAAGACAATCAGACACAGCCTTCGCAAAGTTTTCAAAACTTTCCTCGTCCTTATGTTCCCATATATTTATGAAAGGTGCTAGTTGGTTGAGTTTAGATGTCAGTTCAACGAAGGATTTTTGTAGTGACAGTATATCATAGCCGTTGTGAACTGTACAAAGGTGAATATCACATAAGATGTCATAGGTCTTAACCTCAGGGCTATTTGGGGTATCGTTAAGAACACCGGATATCAGTTCGGTCTTCTTAGATGGATTGGTTGGACTATTTGTTGATCGTTTGTTACAGCTTACTCGTTTATTTATTTTTACCATCTTAAAACAACGTGATATAAAATATATATTTAATAGGTAGCTTGACAAACTATTGGGATGAGGGGATTGTAGCGAATACAGTATTCCTAAATTTTGTGAGTACATTAGACACAGCATCTTACGAAGTGATACTAAAAAAGACCACATGCATAGGCTTTTCTGACTTCCCACTCATATGGTTACAGAGCTATCTTCAAGACTGGGAGTTCCGCTCTTGAGTGAACAAAGTACAGTTAATCTCACTGCTAGCCCTGTAGAGACTGTCACTCCGCCAAACTAACGGAAAGAGATTTAGGCCTCACATTGACCAAAAAGCAATAGCCTCCACTGTACTCAACTTTGTCCAAAGGCAGTTAGAGACACTCACACCTGAACTTTTCTTCACTAACTACAAGACCCATATCTGCACATGTCTTGAGATAATCAATATGGTCGCCTTCCTCCTCCTTGAATGAGACGCAGACCTGTTGGAAAAAGTGTAGAAACTAATCACCAAGTGAGTCATCCTAGGGTCATATGAAGACCAACTCCATTCATCTGGTCTATTCTTACTGAGATACAGAAGAACGAGAGAGGACCTAATAACCGTCTACAAAACCCTAAACAACCCGCCTCCTCCGACAAGACGATTTTGCCTCGAAACCGTCGTACTGTATGATAAGACAATGCTCACTGGATCACAAATCGGAGTAAGAACACATGAATCTGGACACATTTCTTCTCACTGACGGTCTGCTCAATCTGGAACGCTTTCCAACTCCTTAAACATTTTTAGAATCGGTTGGACCAATGTGTAAGCACATGCAGAATTCCTTCCAACTTCTAAAACAAAAACTAACTACGATTTTCCAGATTGTCAAAGAGGGCGCATAACCGTCGATTCACCCATCCCATCTACCCTACCTTTTATAGTCAATTGTATCCCTGTTTCATATCATTAGTTTCCTGTCCTTCCTCCTCTCTTCGTCTATACATTTTACTTTATTTTCTATCACTTTATTGCTTAACCGACTGTCCAGCAACGTGATAGCTGGAAACTCGGCTTTCTGAGACACACATGCACATTCATGTGACAAATGACGGCAAAAACCAGCTCCTACAACCGGAGGGTATCTGGCTACTGAGCAGCTAAATCTCCAATGCTGGACACTAATAAGAAAGCTGAATCTAGCACGAGCGTCAAAAAATCAATCGGTTTAAATAATTTCGTCATGAAGATATTGGAGTGTGTATTACTGCCAAACTCAATTTGAGTGAAGGTTATGAAGTTGCACACGGTATATGACCAAGTTACGTTTGGATTATTACCAGAGCAACTTCTAACGATTGAACCCACTCTTACGAATGAGAAGAAATCAGAAGGCAATGAAGGATGGAAGAGAAGTTATATTTGATCGGGAATGGAGCGGCAATGGGTTAGCAACGTCTAGGCTGGCAAACTAGAGAGGGTTGCTTGTTTCGGTACGGCGTGGCGAGATCTGGTCGTGATGCGTGACCGAGCGCCTTCAACTTAGTAGTGTCCGCTAAAACAAACATGGTCAGCATCAATGTCGAAACCTATGTAACTATTTATTTTGGGGATTATTTACCGCTACAGCTCACCCCCCCCCTAATGGGTTCGTGAGGACCCTATGACGTACCAGCCAAAGGATAAAACCCAATGCGTTAAGCATTGGTAAACGTTCCTTTGATAGCTTGGATGTTGTGCAGCTTCTGGCCGCCAGTGCCTATGCTAAAGTGTCGTTGCATAAAAAAAAAATGTACAAAATGTTATCGTTCTCTTCCGTTTTCTTCTGGTCGTTTCCAGGCGTCCTGGAAAACCAAAAGAAAAAAAAATTTAGATATATGCATTTCATTAATATATATATATATATGTATATATATTTAAAAGCAATTTAGCGGCTAAATACAGCTACAAAAACGCATAAAATGTCGGCAACGCTAACATGAATAAATAAATAAAGAATTTTTTTTTGATATATTTTTTTTAAGCATACGAAAATGTGTAAACAAAAATGCATACCATAAAGTAAAAACAAAATATTTTTATTCAATTTTTTTTTATTTTGTATATATAGATATTCACAATACACACAGTGGAAAATTAGAAAAGAAAATTAATAGACGTAATATTCATTTAAGTGTTCTGGAAATCGTACATTTCTACCAGAACGTGTAGCTCTCGGCGTTATGGAGCTCTTCTGAATTTCCACTTGCTCGTTGGTTGCTGCTTGAGGCATGGCGACTTTGCTCATGTCGAGTTTCGGCGGTGTTGTGGCGAGTTGGACATCGAAGGGTTTACCTTCTAGGTAAGCTGCTTTGAGGCGGTCAATGCTGACGTTCTCTTCGTGTCCATTCTTATCGATCGTATAGTACTTTATTTCACGTTTCAAAACCTTGTATGGTCCTTCGTAAGTCGCATCAAGAGGTCGGCGTAGAGCGTCACGACGTACAAAAACGTGTGTACTATATTTTAAGGCGGGTTGGATGAAAGTGTCTGTCGATTGTCGTCGAGTTTGAACTGGCTTAACTGAACGCATAGCATTTGTAAGCCGGTTCACGTAAGAATTTATATCCAAGTTTGTCGAGGTGGAAGCGGTTTCCACAAACTCACCTGGTAATCGAAGAGTCGTTCCGTAAACTAGTTCAGACACGCTGCACCCGACATCTTCTTTTACCATGCTTCGGATACCGAGTAAGACTAGTGGCAAAGCCTCTGTCCACTGCGGCATGTTTGTAGCTGAAAGTGATGCTTTCAGCTGTCGATGGAATCTTTCTACCAACGCGTTAGATTGTGGATGGTAGGCAGTTGTTCGGAAGCGCGTCGCTCCAAGAAGTTTTGTCAGACAGTGGAACAATCCAGATTCAAACTGACGTCCACGGTCTGTCGTTATTGTAGATGGACAACCAAAGTTCGCTATCCATCGTTCGACGAAAGCACGAGCAATCGTTTCAGTAGTGATGTCTTTTAAGGGAATCGCTTCTGGCCAGCGTGTAAAACGGTCCACGCATGTCAAAAGATAAGAAAATCCGTTTGATTCAGGTAAGGGTCCTACCAAATCAAGGTGGACGTGGTTGAATCGAGCGTCGGGAGTTGGAAAAGTGCCTAGAGGACATTTATTGTGCTGAATTACTTTGCTCTTTTGACATGCCACACAGGAGCGTGCCCATTCTTTGATGTCCTTATTCATCCTTGGCCAGCAGAATCTCTGAGCAATTAGTTTAGACGTAGCACGAACTCCAGGATGAGAGAGGTTGTGCAATGTGTCGAAGATGATTCGTCGATAACTCTTGGGAACGATTGGACGGGCTGTACCTGTAGAATAATCACAAATTAAAGTGTTCTTACCCTTTCCAATCGTCTTTGTTTGGAGTTTAAGCGTTGTTGTGGATAACTCGTGATGAAGATCATTGTCTTCATTTTGAAGTCGAGCTAGTTCAACAAGGTCGATTCCTTGGATACGATTCAAGGCATGTATTCGTGATAAGGCGTCGGCAACTACATTGTTAGCCCCAGATATATGTCGTATGTCAGTAGAGAACTGGGAAATGTAGTCTAGATGACGCGACTCTCGCGGAGAGTACTTATCTGAAGATGACTTCATAGAAAACGTCAGTGGTTTATGGTCGGTGAATATTGTAAATTCCCGGCCTTCGATGGAATGTTGAAAATGTCGCACAGCACAGTACATGGCTAGCAGTTCACGACCAAAAGTGCTGTATCTTGATTCGGTATCGTTTAGTCGTCTTGAGAAGAATGCTAAAGGTTGCCAAACTTGGCCAATCCATTGTTGCAGAACTGCGCCAATCGCTGAGTCAGATGCGTCAACCGCGATGCTGACAGGGGCTTCGGTATTGTGATGTGCCAGCATAGTCACATTGGCTATTGATTCTTTAGTCGCAGTAAAGGCTTTCTTTGAGTCTGCATCCATTGTGACCACTTTTTTATTTCCACGAAGCTAATCCGTTAGTGGTTTTATGACAGATGCACAGTTCGGTATAAACCGTCTGTAGAAACTTACCAATCCATTGAAAGCTCGCAAGTGCTTGATGGTGGTTGGTTCCGGGTATTCCAGAATAGCCGCCACCTTGTGTTTTTGGGGTTGTATACCATTCGCATTTATAGTATGCCCCAGGAAGTCCAACGAGGTTGTTCCGATTTGGCATTTCTGTATGTTTATGGTTACTCCATATTGTTGCAGTCTACTAAAGACTGTGTCCAAGTGTTTCATATGTGTTACCTCGTCTGGACTTGCTATCAGGCAGTCGTCGACGTATGCATGGACATAGTCAAGCCCGCGGAACACGTCATCAATGAAACGTTGGAATGTTTGTGCTGCGTTCCTCAACCCAAAAGGCATTCGGAGGAATTCGTAAAGGCCAAATGGAGTTACGATAGCGGTTTTCGGGATAACATTTTCAGACATCGGTATTTGGTTGTACGCCTTTACCAAGTCGAGTTTTGAAAATATTGTCATTCCCTTCAGAGTGCCCGTTAAATCGTGGATATGCGGTAAAGGGTAACGATCAGGCGTAGTTTGGGCGTTAAGACGTCGGTAATCACCGGTGGGACGCCAGTCATTGCTATCTTTCTTCGGAACCATATGTAATGGAGATGACCATGGACTACTGGAAGGTCGAATTATTCCCAAGTCAATCATATGATCGAATTCGTTTTTCGCAATCCTTAGTTTCTCAGGCGCGAGTTGGCGTGCTTTGGAGAATACAGGTTGACCTGTAGTCGTGATGTGATGTGTAACATTGCTGGTTACACATGATAATCTCGATGACGTCTTATTCAGATCTGGATACTTGTCGAGTATCGGCTGAAAATAAGGGTTAATTAAATGTTTAAAACGAAGAGGACATAAGCTACAACCTGTAGCCACGGTTCCACTAACGTATAGATTTGTGTTACTATCCACTAATCTCTTTTTACTAGGGTCCACAAGCAAGTTGTGGTGGCTAAGTAAATCCATGCCTATGATGGGTATTTTCACATCGGCGATGGTGAAAATCCAGTGTATGGGTTTTCGTAAACCCACGTTTAAGTAGACGTAACGTTTGCCATACGTAGCTATGTGTTTTCCATCGGCTGCCTGTAAATCGAACGCAGCTTCATGGTGGCGATCAGATGGAGCTGCAGGAAGAACGCTAACTTCTGCGCCAGTATCGACGAGGTAGCGAACCTTCGTTATCACATCAGTGATAAATAACAGGCGGCTGCTTCCACCGGCTACGGTTGCCGCTAACGCGTGCCGGCGGGGTAGTTTCCCGATGCGTCAACAATCGGTTTATGTCTAGGGAAACAACAGGGGTCTCTACACTTCTTGGAATTTTTTCCATAGGTGTTGTGGTACCAACACCAATGTGAATTTTCGTTTCGTCGAGGTCGAGACGACGACCTTCTCCGTGACGTACTTCGTCGACGAGAATCGTCCGGTCGGTGTCTTTCCTTCAGGTCAAGAAAACGCGAAAGAGCATTACACAATTTCGTTACTTCGTTTTCGGTGGCCTGAGGTTTTTCGGTAATGGAATAAACCTGATTGTCGCGAGTTCTGGTGATCTCCAGAATTCGATCAGCAGATGAGGCTAGTTCATCTACTAGGTTGTTATTAAACGTTACCAGAACTGCTTGCACTTGTTGTGGCAGTTTTGATAAGAAGAGTTGACGGAAAAGACCTTCGTCGAAGGTGCGTTGACCAATTACCTCTCGCATGCGCGTCAACATTTCCGTTGCTGAACCACTACCTAGCTCGATGGTGTGGACACAACTCATCAAGCCGTTGTCTATCGGACAAGTCTCCGCGTTTGAGAATCGATCTTTTGAGTTGGTCATAAGGTTCTAGGCAGTCAGGGCTGAAAAAGGAAGGGGTGACGTACCTGTTCAATTCACGCGGAAGTGACCTTACGACGGCAAGGAATTGAACACGTGGATCTGTCACAGCGTGGTCTCGAAACTCGGCTTCTGCGTAGCAGAACCAAGCTTCTATGTTTTCTGTCCAGAAAGGAATGAGCTGGAAGTTCGGGGGTGTGGGAGTTTTAATCTTAATGAACTTAGGAGTCTGATCAGTCATGCTATAAATGCAATATATAAAAATATAAAAATAAATGCGATTAAAACGTGCCAGGAAAAAATGATAATCACACCAAAAATACTGTTAAAAACGACAAACAGGAACGAACTCACAGTTTTGAACGTGTCCAGATCACGTCGGGCTCACCAATGAAGTTGCACACGGTATATGACCAATTTACGTTTGGATTATTACCAGAGCAACTTCTAACGATTGAACCCACTCTTACGAATGAGAAGAAATCAGAAGGCAATGAAGGATGGAAGAGAAGTTATATTTGATCGGGAATGGAGCGGCAATGGGTTAGCAACGTCTAGGCTGGCAAACTAGAGAGGGTTGCTTGTTTCGGTACGGCGTGGCGAGATCTGGTCGTGATGCGTGACCGAGCGCCTTCAACTTAGTAGTGTCCGCTAAAACAAACATGGTCAGCATCAATGTCGAAACCTATGTAACTATTTATTTTGGGGATTATTTACCGCTACAGTTATGTTTTCAAGGTCACAACGCATATTACGAGTTTTCATGTTGATTCTGATCTTACGGTAGTTTAGGAAATTTCTGGAGCCACTTAACGGTCGCAGTAAAGCAGGACTAAAGAATAGAGATGAGCCAATTAGTTGGTGACTTTCTATTTCAGTGTTATAAAGCATAGTTTATTTAACAATTCTGACGATTTATCGTACATTAGCTAATTTTGACAAGAGGATTATTGTCAACTATTCGCAAAAGTAAGTTTTACTTGAAAAGACGTATTTGTGCGACTGTTGTGAATTTATACACTGCTGAGTGTTTGAAGAATCGTGATAAACTTATATTTGGGTGTCACAAATGTTAGCTAGACAAGTCACTTAAATTTGGTTCATTCTTTGTTCATTTTAAAAGTTACCTCCAGTAAACAGTGGCCCTGGTAATGGTGTGGTTGTTGGAGATACCTGTAACTGCAGTTTCATCTATGGCAGATGTTAGTGAAGTTTCATCTGTTTAGTGTTGTCAGTACTTCAGAGTTGCTTGCTCAGAAATACTGATGAAAACACTTATGTATATGGATGGCGTTGATAAAATTATTTAGGTTTACGAAGTGGTCTTCATAACGCGCAGACAATCGAGGGCAGCATCCATAACAGTATGTTTAGGTAGTTTTTATGTTTATATCATATACGTGAGACCTCATCTTGAATACTGTATACAAGTAGCAAGTCCCTATTTTATTAAGGATGTTAATACACTTAAGCGGGTTCATCGAGTAGGTGTTAAGCTAGTAACAGGCCTATCAAACTTTACTTACGATAAGCACCTGAAACGCCTAGATCTTTTCCCCTTATTTTATCCTTAAACACGAGGTGATCTTATATTGGCATTCCGTATCTTTTTATTCTCTTTATAACTAATCATCTCAGAGGCTACTTTGAAGAGGTTCAAGAACCGAGATCCAATAAACTTAGAGTAGGAGTCTGTTTCTCACGTCGAGTGGTCAACGACCTAAATAGGTGGTGCTAGCTCTATCAGTGAGCTTTTTCAAGGAGAAGCCGGATCTACTCTGGAAAAACGACTGCAAAGATTAGTACAGGTCGTTAAACCTATCCTTATCACTGGAGACTAAAGCCTATAGTAGATATTTAGTATTTGGGATCGATATCTTGTAAATACACACCTTGAAAAGGATTCCTGGTTGGTCTAGATTAGAAAACTATCTTCACAAATATAAAGGAACTAATGGAGAAATGCTTTATAGATACATGAATGATTATTTTTACCGAAGCTGTTTCGATTTTAAATGTTTACAACCCCTAGATAATCTCCAGACCTTAGCTGCTACCTTGACGTAGTGGTGAGGCTTGCCTATCGTGGTGACCCAACCGAGCTATTTGGCTGGAACGCTTGTTCCTCTAGGTCCTACTATGCCAAGCAGGTCTGTTGAAGAGCGATAAGACTAAAGGTAGCAACCTAAGATCTGAAGGCAAAGTCGTACTGCTGACTGAGGCGGGGTGTAACAGCAGTAAGGTGTTTCCCTCGGATAACCAGCATCTGCAGCGATGCTGCCTTCTCACAAAGGAAGGAAGGGGTTAGAAAAGGTCGACCCTAAAATTGTCACTCCTCACCTTACTTCACGGATTTCCGTCTCCGGCAGTAAGGCCTTCTAAAAAACGGAGTTAGCACTTCGAAAACATCCCATAAGGTCGTGCGTGATCGGCCTCAGGAAGTTGCTCCTTGGGCTCTGCGATCGCGCTTCCAGGTCACTATGACTAATATTAATGCAGTTTCCTTTTTAAGTACCTCAAGAAGTAATATCCTCCCATAGTGTTGGCAGGTAGGAAGTGACAACCACTCTCATACTTCTAACTGCACAAGTTGTTATCTTGTTCGAGGTCAAATCCCACCCTTAACTCTTAATAAGTCCCTTATTCCCACGAATAATCCTTCTAGCCTAACTTTACCACCTCACGCCTCTAATGCTAATGGTTTGAGTTCACGAAACGTTATTCCTGGTCTCCTGAAACCTCGCACTAAACTACATATCGGAGCTTTTAACGTTCGAACCTTAGGCCAAATAGGACAACAGGCCTCCCTAGCCATGACCCTTAATTCTCGTTCCATCGATGTCTGCTGCGTCTCTGAAACGCGTATACAGGATCCAAGTACAATCATTCACCTGACCTCACCCAGCGAAAACAAAGAACCGGTCCGGTTCACCCTTCGTGTTTCCGGAGACCCCACCGCTACCACTCGGGGCCTTGCTGGTGTAGGTATAGCACTAAGTTCAAAAGCTGAACAGGCTCTCCTTGACTGGATTCCCATAGACAGTCGGTTATGCGCTGTCCGTCTAAACGGGACGGTAAGAACTCGGAAAGATAGGGACACACGCCGTTGCCTCTTTGTTGTCTCTGCCTACGCTCCCACTGATTGCAGCTCAGATGAAGTAAAAGATGAATTTTACAGAAAGCTTTCAGACCTCCTTCGAAAAGCTAAGCGTACTGATGTAGTGATTATGGCTGGTGACTTTAATGCCCAAGTAGGTAGATTAGACGAGATCGAAAGGCACCTAGGTGGATCATATGGTGTCGAGGCCCAAAGAACAGATAATGGCGACCGTTTATTACAACTGTGCTCAGATAACCGTCTATTTCTCGCAAGCACTAACTTTAAACATAAGGAAAAACATCAGTTGACATGGCGGCCTCCACAATCAACTCAACGCTGGATTCAGATAGACCACATTGCTATCAGCCACCGTTGGAGAGGCCCTATAGAAGACTGCCACTCATTTTTGAGCACATGTTTAAACTCAGACCACGCTTTAGTACGAGCGCGTATTAGTCTGCGTCTCACTGGACGTATAAGACCCACGGCAAAGATCTTCATAAGAGTTCAACTTAATAATGAAAAAAGTCAAGAATATATTTCAGGAACAACTTAAAAACCAATTAGTCAACTGTGTAAACGATACCCACCCCGAGTCAACTTGGAATGATATCCAAAAAGCTGTTGGAACAGCAGTAATATCTACTAGTAACCTAAACCAAAAAGTTAGGAAAACTCAGTGGATTTCAACTGCGTCTACTGAACTGATAGATGCTCGACAACACATCCCACCTTGTTCTGAATACGATGAGGAGCGAAGGGAGCTTAAACACAAACTGGTTAAAAGCTTCCAGAATGATCGTGAGCAGTGGTGGGTGGCAAAAGCTAAAGAGATGGAAAAGGCAGCGGCAATGGGTAACAGTAGACAACTGTCCAGACGTATCAAGGAAACGGGTATCAGAAATCCAACTATAAGTGAAACTATCTCAGAAAAGATGGGAGCATTATTCGGTGTCAATCCAGAAGGTTGGACTGATGGGCAGAACACTTTAGGGAACAGTTTAATTGGCCCTTGGCCTCATCCCAATTGCCCACCATTCCCAAGTAATCCTAGTGTCAAATTAATATCGGTCCCCCAAGTCTTAGTGAGAAGGCTGTAGGGAACCTAAAGCGAGGGAGATCAGAATGACCTGATGGGTTAACCCCTGAAATATTTAAGGATGGTGGTCCAGTTTTAGCATCGAGATTAATCAGGATCCTGTCTAGAATCTGGGAATCGGGCGTAATCCCATCTGACTGGTTTCGAACACTAATCGTCCCAATCTATAAGAAAGGACAGAAGTCCTCTTGTGACAATTACCGTGGAATCAGCTTAGCGAATATAGTGTCCAAAATATTGGCTTCAATCATACTTCGACGCCTAACTAAAGCTCGTGAAGGGCAAATTCGAGAAAACCAAGGTGGTTTCAGACCTGGACGTGGCTGTATAGACCAAATATTCACACTTCGCACAACAATAGTTGTATTCCTTGACCTTAAGGCGGCATTTGACTCTATCGATCGTGAGGTTATGTGGCAATGTTTGTCATTAAAAGGCGTACCACAGAAGTACATTAACCTTATACAAGCTCTGTACTCGAACACCACATGTCGAGTCAGAGCTTATGGCGGATTGTCATCAGAACTGATTACTTCAAGTGGTGTTCGTCAAGGTTGTCCGCTTTCCCCATTATTATTTAATTTTATCATTGATATACTTTTAGAGTTGACATTTTCATCGTCTGACTTCGGCGGGGTTGACCTTCTTCCAGGAGATAAACTTGCTGACTTAGAATATGCAGATGATATAGTTCTCTTAGGTGAAGATGCTGATAAAATGCAGAATCTTTTGACTACCTTAAACAAGAATGTTAGGATGTGTGGGATGTGATTCTTTCCACCCAAATGCAGAGTGTGACTTCAGGATTGGCTTGATTCGGCACCGAAGTTAGTAATTGGGAGTGAAGTAGTTGGATGTGTTGACCGCTCCACTTATCTTGGGAGCCTCATCAGTCCTGACGGTCTGGTGTCTGCTGAAATCTCTGTTCGTATACATAAGGCACGACTAGCTTTTGGCAATTTTCGTCACTCTTGGTGTAGGCGAGACATCCGACTACTGACCAAAAGACGCGTTTACTGCGCAGTAGTCCGATCCGTTCTACTTTATGGATGTGAAACATGGCGATTAAGGATATTCGTAGGGTCCTAGTATTCGATCACAGATGTCTTCGAAGCATTGCTCGTGTTTTCTGAGACCACCGATTAAGCAACTTGTGGATTAGGAATAGAGTATTAGGTAGATACAGTAAGTTTATTGATGAAGTAGTAGATCTCTATCAACTGAGGTGGTTAAGACATGTGTTACGTATGCCTCACCACCGCGTACCTCGGTGAGCAATGGTGTCTGGTGTGGAAGTAGGCTGGAAGAAAGCTAGGGGTGGCCATACCAAAACATGGCACCAGTCCATGAAGTCATTGATAGTTGGACTGAGCCATGCTAATAGATTCAGACTACCGTGGTTGGAGTCCGCGTGACCTTGGGTGATATGGCTCAAAATCGTTGGCAATGGCGGAGGTGCATCCACTCCTTGTCTTCCTCCAAATTTTAAGTTTCTGAACTTATCACACATTTCTCTTTACTGAATCATATTTTCTTAAATCTTATCTCCGATCTCTATTCGTTTCCATTAATACTAATCTGTTACTACCTCTCCTACTCTGGGATTTGATCCGACAATTTAATCTCTGTCTGCTAATTTGGTTATGGCAGCTTGAACTGACGTACGCATGTACCAAGTTCTACGTTGTAACTGATTGACTGACTGACAGCCTTTAGTCCTTCCCTGTTGTTATGCTTCTAAAACTTCTGTCTATACATTTTCATGTACCTGGTGGGATTGATGATCCAGTACTACCAGACACGGATGCCTGAGATGAAAGCTTTTTCTAATCCATCTAAAATGATAATCCAGCAATCCAACGGAAGATTTGTAATTTAAATATGGTCAACGACTCTGAAATTGTGTTAATTGGTTTTCTGAAGTTTGGAGGCAAAGTTTAGTTTCGTCGCTTTCTTTCTTTCTGTGTTTCAGGTTCACATACTCCTTCCAATAGAACATACCATCAGGATAAACGCAAAGTGATTAGAGGATAAATTTCACAATATAGCATGCTTACTTGTATGATGGCCTTACTCTCTTGATGAAATATACTTATTATATAGACTAATTCTATGTATAACAACTTCCAAGTTATCTCATTGAGATGGCTCTTAGTCAACTGGCATTTTTAGTAGATAAAGCAAAGAAAGAGTATCCATCAAGTCTGAAATTTTTTATGTGTTGTTCTGCAGCATTTATTTCCGAAACGAGTAAGATTAATTACGTAATTAAAATCATATAGTCACTTACCCACTCGACATGCTTAAAACCCGCACTCAGGTCTACGGAGAATTGCAGTCATCATCATATCCTGGAGTAGTTAGAATTTGTTCCTCTATAATTAAGAATGAAGGTTTGTTTCAACTTTGGCAAGGATTATCTCCGGCGCTTATCAGGCACATAAGTAAGTTTCATATAGTTCCCTTTTATAAATGTCAGTAAAGGAAGCACATCAATTCTAATAGGAATATACGAATTCATTTTGTGATCTTTCATTAGTTGTATGCATCCGGGAATTAACTATAATCATTAAAAAATTAGTTATACACCTTATATCCTGATAATCCTGAATACATTTGAAGTTGACATGTAGATGTAGATTAATAAGATGATAACAATTGTGCAAGAATTATAAAGTCATTAACACAGTTGTTTATTTATATATTACCTATAAGAAAACTGAGAAGTGCATAGACACAGACTTTAGAAGACAATTTATATGTTATGTGATAGTAATTACAAGTAGAAGGATTGATTATCCGAGTAAAGCTCAGATGCGATATAAAACGTTAGCCTTGGAAACACGTTAAGCGATTAAATCTGAAAAATGAAGTTACTAAGTCAAAATGAGGTCGCCAACAATGTCTTGAACACAAATTTGGTTTAAATCGTTTAACTGGAACCACATCAGTGAAATGCAACAGATCTGATTTCTTATTGTCATTGATTATTATGAAAGAAACTAACACGCCGACGTTATGTCTATTATCGATTAGAATGCAAGATATTACACTGGTAAGGATACTTTGTCCTTAAAAACTTATCATATGAGGGATGAGTCCAGAAATGTTAACAGTGACTTTTCTTTCAGTTATTCCAGTGTGTGTACTTTGGCTGGTACATATAAATTGACAGACACAGCTGCAGGCAACAAAAGTTTGAATTTGTAGACATTTGATTGTCGCGTAGAATGGTTAGTCTGACAAAGAGAGACTAACTTGTTAACCGAATAAATTCTTTCCAGTACGGCCTTACTAATGAAATCAGTAGTTTTGTACAGTTCACTCCCGTTTAAAGTCAAGTTTTGGGAAGAGAGGCTTTTCCACAACCGTGTAATACTCAGCCTCCTTCGTTTCAGTTTTCGCATACTTAGTTATGAATATTTACCGATAACCACTATCACGGAAAGAATTCTCTACCATAGATAATTTTGCTTTAATTATATCCTCTGAGCACAGTTGTTGAATAAAGTCAAACAGTATCCTAATCAAAGATCTTTCATAGCTTTTCGAACAGCTGTCGAAATTTACATATTATCCGCAACAGATCTTTCGATTATTAAATCATTGGATAAGACCATTTACAGAACGCTGGACAACAATGTCAAGTAAATGAAATAAATCGTGTTTATGCTCTATAGTAAACTGTACATTATGATGTACATGATTGACAGACATTAATATGAGGGATATATTTACAGCCATTACAGGCAACAAAAGTATCATCAACGTTTCTGACATAATGCTTCATCCCTTATTATCCCCATTTTAGTCTGTCCTAGATTAGCCATAGATATTTCTGCTAAAATCGAACACAACGGCCTCCTCAGAGCAACTTCAACGATTCAGCGATATAACGTGTTATCAAATTGAAATTATGTACATTAGTAGTTGTTTAAATTCAGCCTCTGGCAGTTGAAGACTAGACTATTGTACTCCTTGTTATATGAAATCCTACCATATCTTGTTTATATCTAAAATAGGCATACTTCTTGGACACTATGTTGTAGATACGGCTTGGTATATGTTAGGTATAAAGCCTGATTTCTCTACAAAGTGACCATATGACTACTTTGCTTCTGAGGTTTTGTCTTCTGTTTGCCTTCTTGAAGAACCATTCGAGTAATCGTTTAATGATGTGATAACCGTCATCATGAACATTCTTATTACAATACATAATAATATTTACTTTCAATGACTGTCGACTCACCAACTCAACTAAGACATTTGTAGCATTTTATCTTCATTAGTTTGTGTAGTTCTACATATCTTAATATAAACTATACTCGGTTTATTGTATGCAAATATATAAATTGTTCACTGACACTAATACAGTTAGTTGATTCTACAATCGTTGGGGAGCACTTTCAGCATACAAAACTTTGAAATATGAAAGTATTACCTAAGTTCTATTCTATGGCAAAGTTTTATTGATGATTATTTTCGACTCTCATCTGTTAAAATACTTTACGAATCTTTTTTGTTAAAACTAGCTTTCATAATGCATTCCTACTGTTTTATAGTTTATACAGGAGCTAGAATGCCAATTTATGAAATAATTCGTCAAGATATTTTCCATTTACCACCTGCTAGTCATTTCACTGTAAAGTCCTCTAAAAATTTCTGTTCAGGTGTGTATATACAAAATTAGAATTAATCTTCCACAGAAAACAATTCACATGTTACCCTACAAAACAAAGTACCTACCACAAAAACTACAGACTATAAATTAATGCAGGAAAACAAATCGGATTTTATTATTCGGGCAGCACTTACAGGTATGATAGCTGGTTCATTTGCTCAGTTTCTAGCCAGTCCCATTGATTTAATTAAAGTGAGTTGTAAATTTGTTACACTAATAGTACACGTTCGCTTCATGCCATTTGAAATTACACTTAATTGGTTTCCTAAACATCAAGATGATTTCATATTTTATGATTTAAAATTATCTAGTTGGCCAACTGGAACAAAGAAGACCTTTAAAACGAACATGCTAATTTGTATCTTCATATGAAACTTCATCGACTCACTTGATCACACTTGATAATAGAACAAGAATGATATTAAACTAGACAAAAATGACAGGTCAGAAATGGTGTCTGGGTTCGTACAATCAGGTATAAATCACTATTATTTCGTAATGACCAGATACAGTACTCAACCACCTAGACTAGGCAGATGGCGTGCACTACTAGAATATAACTCATTAATTTAAAGTCGGCTGCTTCAAACCATTTCTCGACATTTGATTTATAACTGAAATCTGATGTTCCACTTGATATGTAGGTTACATTTAACTACATTTTCCTAAAAATGTTATAACTGCCCCTGAACTTAAAGATAGTAATGCACAAATAATTATTTAAGTTAGGTTATGACAATCAAGCGTAATCCAGGACGCGCGTTTCGTTCTATTTGAGACTCATTGGCTGGATGTGCCTGCATCCCGATGTTAATATTCCGACTGTTCAGACTGTTCACCACTAGGCTAGTGTGTCCAGACTGTCTGGACACAGTAGCCTAGTGGTGAAAGCGGTGGCGTTTGGCACGAGGTGAACTGAGTTCGAATCCCAATGTGAACATCAACATTGGGATGCACGTACATCTAGCCGATGAGTCCCAAGTAGGACGAAACGCGCGTCCTGGATTCCGCTTGCTAGTCACAATCTAACTTAAATATTACTTGTGTACTATAGCTATATCGAGGCAATCTTCTCAGGATGCACATATGTCAACAAAGACTGACCAGTTTCAGTCCATTACAAATCATAGGGAAAATACAAGCTTATCCTAATTACACAACTAATTAATTAATTCACTAAATTTTGTCTGTTCGAACAATCATTTGAAATTATAAATGAAATGAGTTTGCCACAAGGAATCCCTGCTAAGATTTATTGAATTTTTCTGTCATACTGACAAAATACTGTTATCTAACGTGTAAATAATCAAAGATCTATCAACACAAATTTTAATCTTACTTTATTTACATATAATGGATAATATTTATCGACTAATAGTTATATAATTAGGCATAAAACAGAAGTTTTCATTTAATATTACGAATCCCTAACAGAGTTGGGCAACCATTGAAAACTTGGAAATACTGGACAACTGTTTTATTCCAGTATGGGACTTTTCAACAGTGTCCATTCACGATATCACTAGTGAATCAAATTCATGATCTTCAAGCTCCACGGCTAGCGTTTAACCGTCAGACCACTACCGGCATCCAACGGCTAATAACTTTAACTTAGTCAGCTCGTAATATCAAATTAAAATTTAACAGTCTCCACAATACTGGTAGTACATTATAGGTCTTAGTTATTAACCAATTTAAAACTCAATTTCGATGTAAGTGTTATTATACTTAGCGGGGTATTAAATCCATATCCGTTTACGCTTCGAATCCATCACCATAATCAATGTCAGGAATTTTTATAATATTAATCCTTATTTCTGTTGGCACTATCTGTTCAATTGGGTTACGTTTAACTAAGTAACGCTGAAAAAGTTTGAATTTTATTAAAATTAAAAAATGCTTTCATCGTTTCTCTTAGGTTCGGCTGCAAACAGAGCGCAAATGGATGTCAGAAATACATCCTAACAATCATAAACCTTCTGAGCATATACGCTATCAGTAAGTAAGTCATATAAGTTAAGTGTAATTCTTAATCTTTTTATAATATCAAACCTACTTGGATTCAACGACTAGAAACTTTCTGTATTAATAAAGTGTTTACTTTAAACGTTTTAGGTGTAAGTTTATCTTCAGTAATCTGTATTATATGTATCCATCTTTCACTGATTTCTGGCATGATAATCAGAACTACGTCCCTGGCAAAGGTACGTTTGGTTTCTAACTGATTCGATGAACAAAAGAATTGTAATGAAGCGATGTTCTATTGCAGATGTAAATTACTGTATTATGTAATGGATGACGTAAGGTTAGGCAACTGGAGCTGATACTTATTTGTTCTAAACCTTCCGTTATCTGTAACTTACGAATCGATTCTCTCCACTTCCATCTAATTAGTTTAGCGGTATTTTTTAATCTTGGGAAAAGTAGAAATTAATAAAGTGGTAACTTAAAGCATATGGTTTTCAATCAACAAGTTTCATGTTCAGACTCTACTCTACCTACTTCTTAAAATTAATTTGGATTCATCCTCACGGTCTGGTGCGAGTTCTCGCTGTTTTCTTAATTTTTGACTTTAATTGTTTCATAATTGCATATAAAGTTCATTTGTTTAGTGTGGTTTCTTCAAAGAGCCAGTGCTTTTACAACGTAGTATGAGTTTAAATAGTATTAAGACATATAAGTGCCTGAAACTTAAACTGAGTTGGAGGTGGTCTTGACAACCTTAGGGTGTGACTATATAGCCCTGGAGATGGCCTTTTTATGGATCGTCGTACTTCATAAACCTTATCTTCGGCTACGGAAATCCGTGGGTCAAGGTTAAATTCACTATATTTATGGACAATATTTTCCAATCCTTTCTTATATTGAAGAGGTAGTATCGCTATAGATGCTTGTTATCTGAATAAAGTATTTTTGTTGTTGCACCCTTGTACAACCAGCAATTAGTCTTATCCCTTTTGCCTTAGGTTACCTCTTTTAGTCTCCATAAGTTCTGCTTGGTATGATACAACCATAAAGAATGTGCTTCAGCCCACATAACTCAATTCAGTCATTATGATATACGAGCCTAGCCACCACATTAATATAGCAACTAAAAAGACATTGCTTTTTCGATGTTTATGAAGTTACTTGTAAAAATAAATCCTAATTAGTGATTTGGTCTAATTATTTTCGTAAACTGACTACTTAATTAGAAATCAGTGAATAAATTACGTGTTATTCACTTCGTGACCTAATAAGGTTACATGTATTTTATATATCAATTGAAAGTTTATCACTTCTCTAAGTGTTAATATATATTCCATGTATATTCAAGTGACTTTGTTAAATATTTCTTTGTATCTTTGTATGATTTATCCAACAAACTTTAGAATCTGACTCGTTAATAGTGTACATGTTATAATAAACAAAATTAGAGAGTAACACTCAGGACCAACTGTGTGACTTATTACGTAATTACTAAGTCATCAGATCAGGGGTTGCAATTAGTTTGACATATTATTCGTCTTGATAACTTCATCATTCTGTGCTGATGTGATGTGGTAACACGGATGAATGCATACATGTACTAGGATCCACGTTACTGTGACAGTCATTTTGTAATTAAAGCACTTGATAGTGAGTAGTGTTGTAGGTCACTAGTTTAAAGCCCAACTTCACTTAGCTAATCAGGTAGTGTCGTTAACCTTCACTTAACCAAAGTATGATTTATAACCAAGTACATAAAGTCTATGTTTGCTACATGAATAAATCAATAACTGATTGTTTTCTGGACAGTTGTTCTTATAAGAAACATTATAACTCATTATACAAATCTGTACAACTCCGCCTTCAATCCCCCTAAGGTTGCTGCCGGTCCCAAGCTCTGATAAAGGAGGAGGGTTGGCATGGGGTTAGCAACATCATTCCGTAAAAGAACAACCCTGCTAAAAAGTGATTTTCTGAAAAAACCTTTCTAACCCTGCCCTGGGAGAGTTGCAAGGTCTTCATTTCGATGTGTTATAACGCCTCATAGTAAAAGCCGAGTTTCTTCGGAAGTCACGGGACCGATGCCCTTCTGACAACCAGAGCAGCAATTAATATAAATACATGGAATGTTCGCACGATGTGGCAGACAAGGAGAAATACCCAAAAAGCTGAGGAAATGTAAAAATACAACCTGAAGATAGTTGGAATAAGCGAGACCTATTAGTTACAAGCTGGACAGCAAAGATTATCCCCAGGAGAAGTTTCTTTATACTCTGGTCACGAAGAAGGAAACGCCTCACACACAAAAGGAGTAGCACTATTGCTGTCCTAAGAAGCATGGAAGGCTTGTATAGGATGGGAACCTCATGGACCTCGGGTAATCAAATCATCCTTCAAGCCAGAGAAAGAGGGGATTACAATGAATGTCATCCAGTGCTATGCAACCATCAACGACAGGCGCGAAGACAACAAAGGCCAGTTCTATGCGAGGCTGCAATCAAACATCGATAAATGCTCAGCCAAGGACCTGACCATTCTGATTGGAGACTTCAACGCCAAAGTTAGAATGGTTAACACTGGATATGAAGACATTATGAGACGACATGGACTGGGAGAAAGGAATGATAACGGTGAGAGGTTTACTAATTTGTGTGTCTTCAACAAAATGATTATAGGTGGTACCATATTCTCCCACAAACGCATACACAAAACTACATACGTTTAACTGGACTACATTACAGAGAACCAAGTTGACCACATCTGCATCATGAAGAAGTTTAGAAAGAGAGCAAAGTGAGGAACTGACATAGTTTCAAATCACCATCTGGTGGTGGCTGAAATGAAACTGAAGCTGAAGAAGCACTGGACAACTGAAGCAGTAGTATTACAAAAGTTTAATACAGCCCTTCTCCCGGATACTAACAAACGCAGCAAATTCAAAATAATTCTCAATAATAAGTTCCAGACATTTAACGATCTATTAGAAAAGGGTAGAACTAATATGGAAGACAACTGGAAAGAGATTAAAGAAACAATAACTTCAACATGTTAGGAGGTTTTGGGTCGCAAGGAGCAACACCATAAAGAATGGATTTCTATTGATACTCTGGACAAGATCTAAGAAAGGAGGAGCAGAAAGATAGAGATTAATAACAGACGGACGAGAACAGAGAAAGCCAAGGCTCAGGCCGAATACACAGGAGTCAACAAGTAAGTGAAGAGAAGCGTCAGGGCGGATAAATGAAAATATATTGAGGACCTAGCGATGACGGCGGAAAAAGCTGCCAGAAAAGGAAATATGAAATACCTATACGATACAACGAATCTAGCTGGGAAATTCACTAAGCCAAAATGGCCAATCAAGAACAAGGCTGGTAAACCAATCACTGAGATGCAAGAACAACGAAACAGGTGGATGGAACACTTCGTAGAACTCTTGAATAGACCAGCCCCACTGAACCCACCAGTCATCGAAGCAGCAGCCACGGATTTCCCTATAAACACCGACCCGCCAACAGTCGAAGAGATCAAAATGGCAATCCGACTGTCAAATCAAGAGTGGCAAGTCAGCAGGGCCAAACAACATACCAGCTGAGGCACTGAAGTCAGATATAGATGCAACTGCAAAGATACTCCACATTCTCTTCGGGAAAATTTGGGACGGAAAACAAGTGCCAATAGACTGAAAAGAATGGTACCTCATCAAGATACCAACGAAAGGCGATCTCAGCAATTGCGAGAACTACAGAGGCACCACTCTAATTTCAATAACAGGAAACATCTTCAACAGACTGTTATTGAACTGAACGAGAGATCTAGTCGATGCCAAACGTCGAGATCAACAGACTGGATTCCATAAGGACTGATCGTATACCGACCAAATGGCAATTCTACGTTTCATTGTTAAACAATCTATCGAACTGAATTCACCACTTTGCATCAGCTTCCTCGATTACGAGAAGGCGTTCGGCATAGTGAATAAATGAACATTATGGAATCTTCTTCAGCATTATAGCGTACTCGAGAAGATAGTCAACATAAATACAGAATTCTTACGACGGACTAATCTGTAAAATCGTGTATGGAGGTCAACTTACGGTTAGACAAGGCTGCTTACCATCGCCCTTCCTCTTTCTACTGGTGGTTGACTGGATCATGAAGATTGCAACATCTGAACGCAATGTAGGAATACAATGGACAACATGGATGGAACTAGATGACTTGGACTTTGCAGATGACCTAACTGGCTTTTCTATCCCACACAGCAGAAAATGCAGATGAAGACAAACAGTGTAACAGCCGCCTCAGCAGCAGTAGGCCTCAACATACACAAAGGGTAAAGCAAGATCCTTCAATACAAAATAACAAACACTAACCCAATTAGACTTGACGGTGAAATTTTGGAAAATATAGATACCTTTACATACTTGGACAGCATCATCGACAAACAAGGTGGGTCTGATGCAGATGTGAAAGCGCAGATTTGCATGGTAAGGACAGCATTTCTACAACTGAATAACATCTGAAATTCATACCAACTGTCAGTCAACATTAAAGTCAAAATTTTCAATACAAATGTGAAGACAGTTCTGTTGTATGGAGCTGAAACTCGTTGAACTACCGAAAGCATCCTTCAAAGGACACAAGTATTTATAAACAACAGTCTGCGTAAGATTCTTCAGATTCGTTGGCCAGATACCATCAACAACAAACTGTTGTGGCAGAGAACAAATCAAACGAATTCCAGCTGAGGAAGAAATTACCAAAAGACGCTGGTGGTGGATTGGGCACACACTGAGGAATTCATCAAAGTGTGTCACAAGACAAGCACTTACTTGGAATCCTAAAGACCAAAGAAAAAGAGGAAGACCTATGAACACATTCCTTTGGGAATCGGAGACAGACATGAAACGAATGAAGAGTAGTTGGGAAGAGCTGGAAATGGAATCCCAGGTTAGAGTTGGTTGGAGAATGCTGGTGGGCGGCCTATGCTCCACATGGGGTAAGAGGCATCGATTGATACAAATCAGTATACAGGGCGTACATACAGCTGTATAGCTTGATAATTAATTCGTTAATTAAAGATCCTCTTTTGTTGAATATCCATGTTTGATATATGTTTTATGTCTATTAAATTTTCTCATAAGGAAGAATTAGTCAGCGTGTTTTCGACATTGTCATAACAGTTATTTTGTAAACTGTTAATCTACCACTATTATATTGTGATATGAAAAATATACTTACCTAAAATTATCATCATTTATTCTACTTACAGTCGTCTCAGTTTTATACGTACAACTAAGCAACTTATTTCTGAAGGTGGCATTATTGGTTTATGGCGTGGGGGATTACCTAATGTACAACGTGCTGCTCTTGTTAATATGGGTGAACTTACCACTTACGATACATCTAAGCGTTGGTTTGCTGTTCGTTTTCAATTGGAAGTGAGTTGTACTAAGTATATATTTATCGCATTACATTTATGAATTCATATATATGTATGGCACACATACGTACATAAAAAGACGTAATCAAACATTACAATCAAGGATAATGGAGTATGTTCCTGAATAGCTACAAGACTAAATAGTGTCAAATAGTCCTATGGAATAAGTAGCAGGAAACCTTATTCATCTATGGCATAAAATACAATTACGGCAAACCATAAGTTTAATTTTGAAACTGGTTTTAAAGCTTTGTTTAAGAGTTGTAGAAACTCTAATTATTAGAAAACTTCAGCCTCTTTTGCAAATCGAAGTAAGTGGAGCATTCTATCACATAAATTATCCAACCATAACAATGTTTTATTCGAAACACTTAACTTGTAACCTTAGAAGAATAAGTTATGTGATGAATTGTTTTGTTTTTCCGTTCGTATTCTATAGGATGGTACCTTACTTCATGTTTGTGCATCAATTACATCTGGTTTTGTTGCTGCAGTACTTGGGACACCAGCTGATATGATTAAAACACGCATAATGAATCAACGTGGAACATCATCGTGTTTATTGTCGACAAGTAATAGTGGTGTGTTATATACTGGAGTGATTGATTGCTTTCGTAAAACCGTCAAAAATGAAGGATTCTCAGCTTTGTATAAAGGCTTCTTTTTAATCTGGGCTCGTATGGTGAGATATTTATTCAACTGGTATACTGGGAATAATTTCAATGGAATAATTTCGATGTTGTAATGGAACAGTTGATTAGCTTAAATAATGTCAATCAATCATTAGCAACCTACAGCTTGGCACAGTTATTTTGTAAACTGTTAATCTACCACTATTATATTGTGATATGAAAAATATACTTACCTAAAATTATCATCATTTATTCTACTTACAGTCGTCTCAGTTTTATACGTACAACTAAGCAACTTATTTCTGAAGGTGGCATTATTGGTTTATGGCGTGGGGGATTACCTAATGTACAACGTGCTGCTCTTGTTAATATGGGTGAACTTACCACTTACGATACATCTAAGCGTTGGTTTGCTGTTCGTTTTCAATTGGAAGTGAGTTGTACTAAGTATATATTTATCGCATTACATTTATGAATTCATATATATGTATGGCACACATACGTACATAAAAAGACGTAATCAAACATTACAATCAAGGATAATGGAGTATGTTCCTGAATAGCTACAAGACTAAATAGTGTCAAATAGTCCTATGGAATAAGTAGCAGGAAACCTTATTCATCTATGGCATAAAATACAATTACGGCAAACCATAAGTTTAATTTTGAAACTGGTTTTAAAGCTTTGTTTAAGAGTTGTAGAAACTCTAATTATTAGAAAACTTCAGCCTCTTTTGCAAATCGAAGTAAGTGGAGCATTCTATCACATAAATTATCCAACCATAACAATGTTTTATTCGAAACACTTAACTTGTAACCTTAGAAGAATAAGTTATGTGATGAATTGTTTTGTTTTTCCGTTCGTATTCTATAGGATGGTACCTTACTTCATGTTTGTGCATCAATTACATCTGGTTTTGTTGCTGCAGTACTTGGGACACCAGCTGATATGATTAAAACACGCATAATGAATCAACGTGGAACATCATCGTGTTTATTGTCGACAAGTAATAGTGGTGTGTTATATACTGGAGTGATTGATTGCTTTCGTAAAACCGTCAAAAATGAAGGATTCTCAGCTTTGTATAAAGGCTTCTTTTTAATCTGGGCTCGTATGGTGAGATATTTATTCAACTGGTATACTGGGAATAATTTCAATGGAATAATTTCGATGTTGTAATGGAACAGTTGATTAGCTTAAATAATGTCAATCAATCATTAGCAACCTACAGCTTGGCACAGTTATTTGTTTATTCACCTCATCATACTACCATGAAATCAGATTAACAAGTATTATCCGTTATATAATGAAATAAGGAGCTATAAAAAGAAAGTATACATGAAGAAATAATAAAACTTAAGATTCAGTAGATAAGGAGTGAATGTGCTTACGCCATGCATTCAATATCCTCAAGCAGTGATCGAGAGTTAAATCAAGTAGTCTGAACGTGGCTTAGGTCAACAATCAAAGACCTATTAGACTGAAGCCATGTTTTGATTTGGGCGTTTGTAGTTTTGTTTTTACCCCGCTTTGAGTTAGACAGGCAGTGGTTTAGTATATGTAGCAGATGTCTCAATCATCCTTTCTGTTGATGTACGTTTACTCTCTTATCAGGCGATTTGTTATCCTTCCCTAGTACTCTATACCTAACCTGATTATCGTCGTTGTAAGACACTTGAACAGTAATTTGAAAACAACGATGATCAGAGACCTGCAACATATACATGTCTTCTATTTTCATAGCCAGTGTTTGACAGTCATCGGTATTTCTGAACGGACGCCATATTGGTCAACAGATATAAATTGTTTATGCATTTCTGAAATAAAAGTGTACATGAAATGAGAATTAAAAGGAAAGGAAAGTTAAAGCAGAGTAAACTTCTTTGAAAGAAGATAATTTTAAATGTCATTTGTACGAATCACGAAGCTAAAAGAGGAGAATTTTATTTTCATTAGTGTTATCATAATATTTTTGAGTGGGGTCTTAAATATTACCTACCCTACCTATTGTTCTACAAGTCTTACATAAAAAACAGTTAAGTAACTTAAAATATATATGGTAACCTGTGATCAGAGCAGGTTTCCGCGCCATTTTTTTTACAGATCCTGTGCCTTTATTAGATTTGAATAATGGTATGCCAAATCCTTTATCTGGACCCTGTACATATCCACCAACATACATATCCACTATTACTCTCTCATCTTCACAAAACTCTGCGTGAATGCAATAAGCACTTCACAGGTCGAGACGATAAACGCCTGTCTATTTGATGACAACATTTTGAGAGGGATAGCATACTGAACTTGGCACAACAATATTAATATTAAATGGAGTGTCATTTATAATAAAGTAGCAGTTACGCTAATAGTAGAAGCCAGGATGGGCATTTTATCCTCTTTTAAACTTATCAACTAGCTATAAATCGTTATATTTATGTTCATACCTGAACATGAACCTAGTACCTTTCGCTTCAATATGCGACATTTGATTAAATCGTAATAGATTTGCAGAACTCATAAAGTACTTATTATATGCGTATTCTTAAATTAACGAATCCTACGTTTACTTAGTAAATCATGCCTACTTCTCTTCACTGTTTTAATTTATAGGCGCCATGGTCTTTAACATTTTGGGTAGCCTACGAAAAAATTCGATGTTTAGCCGGAGTTAGTGGTTTTTGATTAGAAAGAATAAATTTTCTAATGTATAACTTTACATTAGTCATTTCGTTACCTTACTGCTTTATGAAAGATAAAAGTCTACGTAACATAAATGTTAAATGACACCATCATCTTACTTCAACTTATCAAGTTATTGTGGACATGATTTTATGCCACTCTTTAGAAATGTTGAATTTTTCATTCTATTCTGAATTATCTTTCATAATTTAAAAATCTCCATTGACAGTATTCGTTAATGAGAATTATTAAAGTCAGCTGGATTGTTGTTGTTCTTACTAACTTCATCATCAACATCATCATTCATCGTTCTCTTACATTTATAAACCGGTAAATATTGTGTTATACAGTTTGCGATTAGAAATTGCCTGTGTATGTGGGTAAGAGTTTATGATAAATACCTTGTTTAAGTGGTGACCCATTCGTTAGTTATCGTGAAGATACTGTTTGCATTCATCAATGTGTTTCACATCCTTTAAATGCGAATTGTTGCTTCAAAACTAATCTGCATCAATATCTGAACTAAACATAAGGAATGAAGTAGTTAAAAGCCTCGAATACTTAAATCATCTTGGGATATTGATCAGTTTTGATTGGTTGGTATCTGTCGAATTATAGGCACGGATTCAAAATATTCGTTTAGCTTTTGTCAGTTTACACCACCTACGGTGTACACAAGATATCCGTCGACCGGCTGAAGGACCAGTAAACTGCGCAACGGTCTATCTTATCTTTAGTGAATGAATGCGAAACGTGACTATTAAGAGTTGATAATATTTATAGGTTATTAATATTTGATTGTAAATGTCTCCTATTATATCGCATTCACTTTTTGAGACCACTTGGTGAGTAATGATGAGGTTAGACGCAAGATATTGTGGAAAGTTGGTAAGTCAGCTGATGTGGCTGTGAATATCCATCGACTGATGTGATGGAGAAATGTATTATGTAAAGCCAATCACCTCTTTACTTGAAGAACGGCGATGATTGCAGTTGGTATAGGATCAAAGGGAACTAAGGAAGGCCAGACGAAAATGTGGCATCAATTCATAAAGTCATTGACCGTTGGTCTGTTCTATATTGGTAGATGTAAGCTCTCTAGTTAGGATCTCTGCGATTGGCGTAATCACTGGTTGGAGACTACGTAACACGACTCAAAACCGGTCGCGCTGACACATGTACATCCACTCTTTTCCCTTAAATTATAAGTTGATAATTGTTACATCTCTTTATCGACGAACTAATTCTTCTACCTATATCATACTCTGTATGCCCACATTTTTTTTACTACCATTAATGTTATCACTATTAATTTAGTTCTCATCTTACTGTACTAATGAGGTGTAGCGACTTGTACCTGTACCTGCCAGGTTATGCGTTGTACATGACTAACTGTGAGGTTGATTATGTCTCTTTCTAAATCAAAAGGTCTGTTTTCTTGAGATTACAGGAGCTTTAATCTCGCACGTCTACGCACGTCTACTTTATGTGAAACCGAACGGTATCCTCTGTTTTCGCTTGATATTCACTATCTCACTATTAGTTGGGATAGGATGGTATTGTAGATTTTATTGTCCATTTTTCAAACCATACCGATACATTCAGATAATCGTATTAGGAGAAAAACGGCCTATATAAGTGGGTCAACATGAGCAGTCAAATTGGTTTATACACATTAGTGGGCTCATGTTCAATAGTTTATCCTTGTTGTGTGATTACTGGTTTATTTTCAATGTTAACTTATGTTTAAGTTTCATTAAATGACTTTTCCACAGTTCTTTTAAGTCAACAGTTTCTCCTTAGTAAATCGAATCTCGTAACCATCACAAGAACTAGTGTATTAAAAGTTAGAACGGACTAATAAGATTTAACACCTTTCAAGGTGAGAAACAGACTGAAAGTAATCATGGTCGCTTTTGGCATGAAACTGAATTCACATTTTTACAAATAAAATTTTACAAATAGCCGGTTTACTGAGTGATTTCTTAGGTTCTAGCATCCACAACACTGACAATTTCATGAACGTGTTCAAAGATCTGTGATCAAGAGAAATGAAAACATTCAGTAGTGCTGTCTTCATGGGCACAGGATACCAAGTTGAAATTCTGTATTCTTTTAAAGTTTTTAATAGACAGAATCATCTTAAACCTCTTACACTTCTCTGAAACTATCACTTTCAAACTTATGGAACTCATTTTGTATGTTCAAAAGAAAAATGATGAATTCATCATATGCAATGCAAATAGTTCATTATCATTTAGATTTAAGTCATTAAATCACAATTTAGAATCTCACTCTACTTATATTTTATCAACTAATTTACTTACTCCCATTACCCCTCACAGAGGAACATAGGCCACTCACCAGTATACTCCCTTGAACTCTATCCTGATAAATCCTTTCCAGATGTTTCCAGTTACCGTTCATCCCTTGGATATCTGCTTCCAATTCTCAACGCAGTGTGTTTTTTGGCTTTACTCTGTTCTGTTTCCCAACAGGATTCAAAATTAATGCTTGCATCGTGATGCAGTCTGATGATTTCCAAAATGTATGTCCTATCCATTTCCAACGTCTTTTCCTAGTTTCCTCTTCGGCTGGAAGTTTGTTTATTCCCTCTCATAGTAGGCTGTTGCTGATGGTTTCCGGCCAATGAACATTCAGTAATTTGCATAGACAGTTGTTTATAAATACGTGTACCCTTCTAAAAATGTTTGCAGTAGTTCTCCACATTTCTGCTCCATACATCAGAACTATCTTAACGTTCGGATTGAAGAATCTGATTTTGAGGTTGGTTGACAGTTATTTGGAGTCCGATATCTTGTTCACCTGTAGGAATGTTGCCCTTGCTTTCCCAATCGTTGCCTTTACATCTGCATCGAATAGTCCATGTTCATCGATGATGTTTCCCAGGTACGTGAAAGCATCCACTTCTTCCGAAGTTTCTCCATCAAGTTCAATTGGGTTGATGCTCATTGTGTTCTATTTGAGGATCTTGCTCTTTCCCTTATGTACGTTCAGGCCTACTGAAGCTGAGGTGGATGCTACGTTGGTTGTCTTCACTTGTATTTGTTGGTATGTATGTGATAGAAGAGCTAGATAACCAGCGAAGTCTAAATTATCGAGTTGCATCCTACTTGTCCATTGAATTTCGTACATCTCAGATATGCCGGTCTTCTTGATCCAGTCAACCACTAAAAGGAAGAGAAAAAGTTAGAGTTGGTAGCCTTGTCTGTCTCCTGTCCTCATTGGGAATGTATCTGTCAGCTATCCTCCATGTGCCACTCTGCACTGCAGTCCGTTGTAAGAATTCCGGATGATTTCGACGAATCTCTATGACACACCGCCGTAGTGCCGAAGAAGTTTCCATAGTGTTCTCCTGTCTACACTGTCAAACGCCTTCTCATAGTCAATGAATTTGATGTACAGTGACTAGTTCTATTCAATTGATTGTCCAACGATGATCCGTAGTGTTGCGATTTGGTCTGTGCACGACTGATCCTTACGGAAACCAGCTTGTTGATCTCGAAGTTGAGCATCCACTGGGTCTTTCATTCTGTCCAACAACACTGTGTTGAAGACTTTCCCTGGTACTAACAATAGTGTGATCCCTCCGTAGTTCTTACATTTGCTTAAATCTCCTTTCTTTGGTATCTTGATGAGGTATCCTTCTTTCTAGTCTGCCGTTACTTGTTTTTCCTCCCAGATCCTTCTAAATAAAACGAGGAGCATCCTTGTCGTTGCATCGATATCTGACTTGGGTGCTTCAGCCGGTATATTGTCAGTTCCTGCTGCTTTCCTACTTTTGATTTGTCTGATGGCCATCTTGATTTCTTCCATCGTTGGAGGAGTGACATCTATCAGAAGGTCTGTATGTGCTGCTTCGATGTTTGGCGGTTGGGTTCAGTGGAGCTGGCCTATTCAAGAGTTTTTCAAAGTGTTCTACCTATCTGTTCCTGTGTTCTTGAATCTCAGTGATTGGCTTGCCTTGTTTGCTCTTGACCGGTCGCTCTAGTCTACGATATTTGCCTGCCAGTTTCTTCTTTGTGTCATATGGCAGTTTCATACCTCCTTCTCTCACAACTTTTTCCACTGTCGTTACAAGGCCTTCGATGTATTACCATTTGTCGGCTCTAATTCTCTTCTTTACATGCTTATTTGATTCTGTGTATTTAGTTTGAGCCTCGATTTTCTCTGCTCTCGTTCGGGTGTTGTTGATTTCTGTCTTCTTGTTCCTCCTTTGTTGAATTTTCTCAGGATCTCAGTGGTGATCAACTGCGTAGTATTACTATACGTATGACTCAATGCCTAGTACACAAATCTGTAACTGGCCAGCAAATCAAAAATAATAAAAACGTTTGTAGAATGAAACTCTATTGCTCCATCAATGAGGTTTGATAAACATGTTACACTGTTGTTAGGCATAAGTAAATTAATGAACATGGCACTACAGTGCATAATTTGTAATTTGGATGTAAGTGTACTTATTATTATGTATTAACATGAAAAGTGAATACTATAAAAGTTTGTAATTGTAAACACGGGAAAACTGTAATTAAGTGTAAGGTAAATCATTACAAGTATGCTCTCAGATATCTGGAGTGTTTTTATTACAGGTTAATAAGAGTGGGGAGAGGGGACCGGGTCATTTTTAGGTGGATCGAAAGTCATGTTGAAACAAGTTATGATAGTATATTGGGAAATAGAAATGTTTGTTCGGATTATCTAACATCAATGAAGTCATGTCTGTTCACTGCTATGAATATTTATGATATGCTGGATACCTAAAGAAGATTGATTATTTCTTAAGACTGTCTTTCTGTAAACTGTTCTATTATATTTAGGTTTATACAAAGTGAACATTTCATTCCTATTATTATTTTTATTTCTCCTTACCCTATCCTACCGTTTAACATAGTAACTGTTAATGTATCATTTCTCATTTACGAACTATGGTTTATTGATTGTATGTACGTTGCTCCAGTTCACAGTCGCTGTTACCCTCCCATTTTTGTATTAATGTTAAATTCCTAATTGGTTGATTTTATGGTCTGGCTTTGTGTATATGTAAAGGAATGCCTGAAATATAATATGATTCTGTTTGGTGGTCAGCTCGATTGTCTTGGCTTCTTCATTTTTGACTTTAGAGGACTAGCAATCACAAGGCAGGCGTGTGGTCTCATACTGATTGGCCATGCGCTTTCTAAGCATCATAACAGCCTTGTTCTTACGTCATAACATGGAAGATGTTGGTGGAATTGTCAAGAGTAATGCACATACGATTCATAATAAAATTTATAATTATCGGAGTAACCTAGAAATGGGGTAGATAAGTTGATTTCATATTTTGCCTTCCAAAGATTTTTGTGATCTTGAGTAGGTTACTATAAAATTTTGAAAGTATGACAGATTTAAGATTAAATACACTGTTTCTAACCAGTGCGGAATATGTTTTACTGGATATAAGTATCCATATAAATGTTCATTACCGTTATTCCTATAGCAGTAGTATATAGGAGCAACTAAGAAATATGGCTAAGACTTAGGGAATTCCTTATACACCTGTCTGAACAGGGATATTAAATTTAACGATTACAATACCCATTAGTAACGGCGAACATGGAGTTAATAGTCGTTGACTTCAGTAGGTAATTCTGAGCTTTAATGAGATAACGTAGCCAGTGGGGTTTTGCCATGTCAGATTTGAGGCATTTAACAACTGATGAAATTAGATGAGATTGTGCAATACAACTTGAATTAACTGAATTCAAAAATGTAGATTATTAGATGCTGGTTAAACGACCTAACGGTTAAGCGCTCACCAAGATCCCTCAAGATTTTAGATTCCGTTGAAAATGGGGGGGTGGTCGGCTATAAATTGTAAAACGCTTTAACTGGAAGGAATGAACAAATAACGAAACATAAGATCTCGGAGAATATAAATAGTAAGTACACATGTACAACTGTAATCAATTTGGAACCACAACGTCTGACTCGGTTGATGACCACTTGTCGCCTATCAGACCCAATCCAAGTAGGCTGAATTTACCAACCCAGATAATATCATCGTTCAACTGCTCAACTGATTGAATTTACGTACTAATTTATCCGCCTTTAACTCTATTCCAACTTACTCTTACACTAGCTAGTATCATGTGTCAATGTAGAAAGTGACACGTTGGTGTTAACTGTTCAATACAAAGTTCTGGTTTCATTATGCATAAAAAAATATGAACAAACAACTGACAACAGTAAATCCTATCCAGGTTACAGTAGATATTAGTTGGTCTCACAAAAGGACACATTATGATAAAATACTGTTGTGTAAATAATTAGAGTAAGTAACATTCATTCCTTCGATTATTATCCTTCATGGTGAATACGCCACTGATGTGAAGCGTGGTTTTGATTTTCTTATCGACCGCGAAATCACCGTCGTCAATTGTTACCTCGTCTAAGTTGACCGCTCGATTCGGCTCATATGCTTTGATACTACTCCCAGGCTAAAACTAATCGTCAACAGGAACTCGGGAGAGAAGACAAGGAATACTGTAATAAACACTTTACTGTAAGGGCTTAAACATGTACAGAAAACTAAGGTATTTATATTATCATAAATGTCCATTTAGGCTTCTAGAGATTTCTGTAACCTACTAAACACAGTAGTAGTAGGATAATTATTCAATCACAGAAATATCACGTGACTTCTCATTGTCTAGACGTTTCTGATAAAAAAAACTATCTGCGTGCTGATTGGACACAATATTTCCTATTGATTTCTGTGCCTTCTTGAGCATGTTTCAAAGGAGGTTTTTTGGTCCTACCCAACAGTCACCTACCACAATCACTAACCAACTCTGTCCAGGACTAATCCTTCTAGTTCTTCTAATGTCCTATTCATTCTCTTCATGCTTACCTTAAGTTATCGAAGTAATATGTTATTTAGTCTATCTCTTTCGCTTCGGTCTTGAGAATTCCATGTTCCTGTTTGCCCTGTGACGCAGTTTCGTGATTTCTGTAATGTGTCTCCAACCTCCCAACCCCCGGAGCATGTTTTCTTCATTTCCTCTTTAGCTAAAAGTAGGTTTGTTTTCTATCAAGTAACATTTATAAGCAACAATAGTATAATCCATTGTCAGTGTGAATCGCTCTAAAGTAATCATTTAGGAAAATATAAGAAAAAGATTACTTTTATAAGTCACTGTAGATTTACGACAACTATCCTTAAAATGTAACCATTCAAACTTACAAAAGAACATGACAATAACTAGACGAGTTAACCCAATTGATGGGATATATGCAGCGTGATTCCTTTATACATGTGGACAATACAAGAACAATAAGATTTTACGAATAAAATGAATTCATTTCACTACATAGCTCCTCATCAGTTACCAGTAGATTAAATTTACAAGTAGGATATATTTAGATCTTGTTAATTTGTCATGGTCTAAAACTGATCAGTCTAATTTACCATATGTATATCCTGAGCGGATCGTTCCGATATAGCGAAAGTCCGCATGTATTGTTAAGACACAGGCACATCTAACTGACGAATCCCAAATAGGACGAAACGCATGTCTTGGATTACCCTTGGCAGTCATAGTCCAACTCAAACAATAAGTTTACAATTATTATTGTTACTACTGTTATTGTTATTGCTACTACTATTAGTAGTATTATTGTTTGCTATAAATAACTTTCTACATGCTTTATTCAATCGAGCCTATTGAATTCAATAACGGAACAAGAAATTTTAAAGACATGAAGATAACACCAACTAACTGCTTGATATAATTGTAAAAGTGAATGAATAGTAGGTTGTATGTTTACAAAATGAATTGAAATAAAATGATTATGAAGTAATTACTAAATAAGTTGATGAAAACTTTGAATAATGCAAGAATGACAGCATTTACAAGATAGAATGTGAATTATAGTGACTAGTTGAAGGGATTTGATTATGTAATTATAAATGTGCTATCGTTATGAATATATGATGAGAACGAATAAAATAGTAATGTAGGAGTGCAACTCATCGACTTCCTATTATCAATAGTTGGAAAAAGAGACTGGTTAGTCGATGTAATGCTATTAGGGTAACTGAAGGTTAATAGTATGTTGTACATGTGGTAGTAGTATACACATAACTATGCAATCACGTCGAATTGTTCGTGTGTAATTAAAGCTGATGTCATAGACAGATTTCGATGAAATGAAAAGGAAGCTATGTAATCCATACGTTACATCACCATCATCCTGGCAATGAAATATCCATGACACCATGTTCTTCAGTAAAAAGGTCAAGTCGATGGCATTTGGTAGTATTAGCTGCTGCAGAACATGGCAGAAGTATTATTCTTTACTTATTTATTACTTTAAGCGCTATTATGACGCCTGTCATACGTCTACTTTTGCCTAAGTGTCCGGTTATTGCAATTGTGAACATGCATAGTTCATACAGATGAATGGTTCACTTAAAAGAATACATTCAGATAACCTGGTAAAAGCTCTTAGCTATTTCTAAGTACTTTCAGCCAAATGTTCATGCAAATTAATAAGAACATTAAACAATAACTTCTAGAAAGGTGTTGATTCTGTTTCTTTGGGTCTAAGCGACAGTTTTCATTACACACTGAACACAATTAAGCTGGAAGAAAGCTCATTTTCAGTACTGTTTTAATTGTTTTATGTATCTTACTGGAAATCTAAACTCCTTTGAATGGAAAATGGATGGAAACTGTTTCTCTTCTTCACAGATGGATATTTAGGAGTTTCCATGAACTGTTTTCCATAATTCATAATATATCTTATTTCTCCGTTACTTATAACATACTTCACATTATCTGCGAAGTCTTCTTTGTTTTATTCGACTGAACACAACTACCTACCTCTATTAGTTGAAGTTTACATTAAACATTATTTGTAACTGACAGAACAGCAACTATTGTTGCTTAAGTATTGTTCAGTTCTTGTTTCTTTCCGAAATACACAGTATCTAATTGTAGCATTATCTATTCGTTGCATGGTTACGTTTAAGTGGTTAAATTGATTGGTTTGCTAATTTTCGATTGTAAATTCAATGTTTCATTGAACTGACCAAGTAATTAGAAAACATGATTTATGTTATTACAAACGATGAATGTATCGTCCATGTTTCACCTGTAGTATTGTGTATTTTGTACCTTATTCTTGCCTGTTTAAGGTAACCCATAATGCTGTCAACTAAAATGTACCCTAGTGGTAACCTCATAGACACTTTTTTGTTTGGAATTCCACCCTCCCCTTTTGTACAAAGTAATTACAATTTCTTTAGTTTCCTCTAGTCAGTTTTGTTATTTCCTCTATTGGTACCTATGTAATTAATGAGCAAACATTATATGATAACACAGTTATCATGGCATGGTCCTCTTCTTTAGAATAGTTAAAATGTATCTTCTAAAGTATGTACTGAGAAAGTTTTGTGTCATTGTTCTAATAAAGTAAATAAAGATGAATTCATCATTGATAATATAGACAGTAAAGGGATATTTAATTTATGAACTTTAAAAAGATCTGATGTGATTTTTTTTAATTTAAATTCATTCTAAGTCCATCAATGGATTTTTTCTTTAGAAGTTCTTCTAAGTCGTCGTTGATTTTGGTTTCAGCTAATGGAATTCAATTTGTTTACTGGGATTTGTAATTCATCTTGTGGATTTGCAAACATTTTTTGTACCAATTCCTTCTGATTTATTGTGATAATTAGAGTGTTACTGTTTGATTTTGTAGTAACTATTACTCTTTTGTTAACTATTCAGTATTGCTTTATGTTCTTTACTGGAAAACATTGATTGTGTAACTCTTCCTTTCCCTATCTATGAGCTTCAATATTAATTCTTAGTTGTTTAAGTTTACAAATTATGCTTCTGTACAATTCACAATGAATTAATTAGTTGGCAGGAGATATTTAAAGTCGAGGTCAGGCTTCACATCTATTCTGATTCACTTTTATATTTAATAAATTAGAAACTCCAATTTCTCATGATTCACAATAGTCTTCTCCTATTTCATTTTTCACTAACGGTGTCCTAAGTAAGTTTTTGAAGGAACTGGATGTGTTTTGTTGTAAATCTTTGACTAACAGTCAATTACTTCATAGATCCACTCTATTTATTGGTTTGGTTGCCACTACCACTCTTTCACCTTAATCCTATCCCAGCCATCATCACGCTACAATACATACGGTGGATAAGCACACGTAATACATGTCTTAGCTTTTTCAATCAATGAAAGTTATTGACTGATTTTACAAGTTTTACTAATACTGTTCATCTGACACCATTATTCGTTCAGGACAAAGTTAGTTGGTGAATACTGGTCAGTGGCTTATGCTCCATATTGGGGTAACAGGCACTAATTGATTGACTGAACATCAATATTACTTATGTGGTCATTCTACGATATACTGGTAACACTAGGAAGATTTCTATGATCAATGATGTTAAACCTATGTATATCTCCTATTTTAATGGATAATTTTCCTTCCTCATAAGATAAAATATAGCTGACTATTGAACAGTACATTTGAACTTTCATTGTAAGATGAATATCTCATTTACATAAGTTACAAGTGATGTAATTCATCAATAGTTAAATAACATTACGTGAATTTAATTAGAAAAGAAAAACAAAATTCCATTGAATTAACATTAAATAAAAAAGACAATACAATTTAATACAGAACAATTTCAATGTTTACAATTAGTCAATAAGAATAATAATATCTTAAGTGAATTCCTTTTTGAATAACTAACTTATTTACTACTCATAATAGATGGTAACCAATCACCATAGTAACCTGTACAAATTTATATATTTTTTTTCAATAAATATCCTTTTAATAAGAAGATATTTCAATTATTTGAACAATATGCATAAGCATATTATAGAGTTATTATTGTTATTATTATTATTACTATTGTTTACAATATCATCATCATCATCATCGTCAAAGAATACTAGAGAACAATAATAATAATAATAATAATAATAATAATAATAATAGTAGTAATAATGAATTCATTATTCAATTGTCAATAGAATACATTGAGTAATTTTTGTGTAAATTTCTCTCTTTTATACGTTATACTCTTTATTTTATAGATGAAGGGGTGGTTGGGGGGGGAGTGGGATAAAAGTTAAGCCAATAATACACCTAGTTACAAGTACATGTGGTTTTCTTTTTTGTTTTTCTTACTTTTTCTGGAAAATATAAATACACTTTTATGAAGTTCATTAAATGAATTCACTTGATAGAAAGTTACTTCAAACATAACACCC
Source organism: Schistosoma mekongi (assembly GCA_034768735.1). Taxonomy (NCBI): domain Eukaryota; kingdom Metazoa; phylum Platyhelminthes; class Trematoda; order Strigeidida; family Schistosomatidae; genus Schistosoma; species Schistosoma mekongi. The sequence continues at coordinate 1,087,570 of CM068306.1, read as the reverse complement.
TTGTTAGTCTATTAGTAATCAACGCCTATAGGTAAGTTATTGATGCTTAACATAGTCTTAGATACTAATGGAACACAACTTCAGTATAGATTTCTATATTTTTCATATTACATACATACATACATATATAATGCTTAAATACTTGATTCACTTTCTTAGATTATAGTTAATGGAATAGGATTCGAACCTAAAGTCTAATATTTTCGAATCTGAATATTGTAATCACTAATATATTGTTCAACAAATAATAATTGTTATTTACTTGTTAAGTAATATTTTTATGGTAATTCGATAACGAGACATTTATGTGTATTATTTTCTAATCCACCAGTAGGATTAGGTAGGGTTTCTTAGCTTCAATTTTATTCTCTAACTATACCAATAATGATATTCTGGAAACAGCTCTAAATGAAGTTAATGTTTGAGGTTTTGATGTATGACGTCGAGAAATGTTTTTCAACCTTGAGTTTGTGAATGATAGCAGCTTACTGTGTGATAACACAAGCTGTCCAAATTGCACTTAATCAGTATCTGTAGGCATGGTATATACTTTTCATCTACTAAACTCAAATCACCTCTTTCAGATTGGCAGGAATTTGTACCTGCTATCACACTGTGGTATACCACTGTAAGTACTCGAGAATATTCATGTATATGAGTAATTGTGTTAGTGCTTATGGAGGTTTACAGCCTGTTTAAAACGCTTCAATAAAAGTATTTTTGCTCCTTGCTTTTGAAGTATGGTCTCTCCAAGCTAAGGTTGTTCGATGTCTCACAGTGTATGAGTATCGTTGTCTAACAAAATTGTCTGATATCTGGTAACATCATGTTAGTAACCTGAGGATTGGCAATCTTTTCGCGGCGGGGGCATGACATGTCTAGAAGGCGACATGTGATTGGCCATTATTGTGTGACAGACATACGACAATTACTAGGTTTTATATATATATATATATCTTGTATTTTATTGGTTATAGTACATACGTGGGAGTAACTAGTGGGCTTCTTGATAATCAGTCGGATCTTTATGCCTGTGCGATAGATTAAGGCAAGGCTGGGTGTTAGCTGTAGGCAATAGAGCGGCGGATAATAGAATCGATAATATCGCCCACCCGTGCTTCAGATATAACAGGGCAGTAATAGTAATTCATTTGGCGTCACTATCTTGAAACATAAACTTTGATAAGTTAGACGTTCACTGAAAAGCTTTAGAAATTAGGGTTCGACCTACTGTAGGTATATATGCATTCAGTGTTATAGTGAGGTGTAAAATATGACTTTTGGTGTTTATTTCAAATAGATTATCACCTTCTACAATTCGGTCTATACTCAATCATGAGTGACTTATTAGTGAAACATTATTCCTAAAATGCTAGTCTTAAACGAAACATTATTCGACGAAGAACTAGAAATTTGAACTAGTATTACTTTTCACTGTTTGTTAAATAGAATAGTCTTGAATATCTTATTGATAGTCTTTTCAACTACAACACTAAATGAGAAAGTAAGAGGAACTTAAGGGTTCTATGAGTTTCTCATAGACGTCTATACAAATTGAGGTTTAAAATTAAACATTATTGACTGACTTTAGTTAGACAAACCACATAAACGAAAAGGTGTTGGGAAGCAGTTTTATCCGAGTATGGGATTTATCCGTAGCTTTCAATAAGAACTCTATCAGAAATCGTATAAACGAGGTCATTTAATGTATTATGATTTGACCGAAGTTAGAGATGTTAACTATTGAATGCTGACTTAAAATATTAACCGCTGCTTGAAAATCTTCAAAGAGTTGGATTTCATCTTCAACAGAAGACAGAGGTGCCTACTACTGGGGAGATATACACTAGGAAAAATATCTGTCTTGTGCTTCAATATATGAAGCGATAATCCAGAATCAACAATTTTCATAACACCAGATAAAAATGTGATATTATTGGCCGTATATTCGTTGAGGAGACGAGCCATTGTGACTTATACAGTGATTAGGACCTGAACTACACAGACGTTGATTTGCTGCACAAGGATCGAATATCTAAAGCTATTCTCAGATGTAGACAAACCTAGCAACACCAGTAAATAAGACTCATTAAATTGGTTAGAAACAACACAGAATCGATTAGTAATAGCCAATAAAAAATACGATAAACATTGAACTATTCAAGTGTACTGGAATTTAGAATATCGAGATCATAGTTAGGTTGCAACAACTTTTGAAGGAAAATCGTTAAAGAATGCTTTAAAAGCTTAGAGTTTAAGCAATACAAATATCATACTTAGTTGATTTAATTCATTATACATTGATGTTATCAGGGTATCACTAAGAATTACAGACCACTGGACAGATGTCTTATCCTAGTACGAATCTCTGTAATAGTGTACAGCCAATATCTCGCCCTAAGGACTTCAGGTTTCTGAACACCTAATCCTCTACACCATTAGGCCGGCGTCCAGTGGCAGGCTTCTCAACTTGATCAATATTTTGACATTAATCTATAATAAATTTAATCAATTAAACTTAACATTAACCTCCAAAAACCACCTCAATTCAATAAGAATATCTTATTTACTAATTATGTAACAGATATAATCTAATTGTATGGATCCTATATTATATAGAATAGACATCATAGACTTTAAATAATCACTTCTCTGTTTCATTATTACATAAAAGTTCATTATTATATATATCTTTATATTGTCTTCTTTTTGTAATAAACAGCTATCCAGTGTTTCCATGTTGTCAATGTTACCCTGCTAACATCAATCTGTGATATATTCAATCTCCACAAAAAAAAAATAACCATCTTAATTGACAATCAGTAATTTTTTTTTTTATGATCAAATTATAATTACCCAATTAATATCTAATAAATAATTAATGGGTTCAAATGTTACCTCATTAAAAACACCTATAAATAATAATGATCTATTACAAATCTGTACAGAGCATTCTATTAGTATTAATTGTTAGCATTATATGAAACTAATTCATTATTATTATTATTTCGGATCAGATGATGGGATAATTTGGTTTTCAGCATATGGAGCAAGCTGTGAGGTGGAAAAAAGCCAAGCTTAGTTAAAATGCATATATGCATTGATAATAACCAAAAGAAACAAGCCTACAACCAACAAGGATCAGAGAACGCAAAGAATGTGCAAATCATGGCTGAAAGTAATGTATATAACACTTCATGATATTCTGTGTTGTGGCGTCACAGGCAGTTGCTTAATTGGTTGATCTAAACATAACGACGGTCAGTGATGGATTCACGGTAACCAATGGGTGCTTAGGGTGGTAGGAAGTATTGTTATCGGGGGTTGGTTTTACTTATATAAGGTTTCTCTGGAACTGCGTCGCTTAAATGAGATTTTGCTATAACTCTACAAAACTTCGTTGGAGCAGAGTTTTCAAAAACATAGGATTTTCGCCACAAGTGACATGCAATTTCTTCCATCAACGTTGGATATGATTGGTCATTGTCGACAGTTGTTCTGTCGCTATTTGCCTTTCCACTTAACCTGATTTATGACATTGATCTATTACAAATCTGTACAGAGCATTCTATTAGTATTAATTGTTTAGCATTATATGAAACTAATTCATTATTATTATTAGCTTCAGGATCAGATGATGGTAGAATTTGTTTATGGCAATCAGAATTATTAAATAATACAAAATTAATCTGTAAATATGTATTTAATAATCATCATGGTTATATAACTGAATTAATATTTCATAATGATTATTTAATATCATCATCATCAGATGGAACAATACGTAAATGGAATTACATAATAGGAAAATGTGAATATGTAAGATTTATGTAGTTTACTTGTGTAATAAAGATGGAGAAGGAGAGTTGGAAGGGATTTGTTAAATTTTTTGTATTGTACTATATTTTTTTTTTTAATTAAATTCAATTGTGTTGTACTCTGTAAACTTGATGGGTGCATTCTAAACAATAGAACTATTAATAATCACGTTGCCTGGACCTATGAATTTTTCTTGCTTAGCTTATCACTCTAATGCACAAACTCTGACTGATTGACTCAGAAATGTTGATCAAACAATCTCTTACTCCAAGGTAGGTAAAGAAAATTCAATATATCTTACTTTAAGCAGACTCGTCTAAAGTCTGTTATATGAGTCTAGAGCGAATAGTGTATAGTAAATAGGCAAACTAGAGGGTTTTTCAAAATGTCTCCGATGAATAATCACTACTCATAAGGTCGTTTATGAGTAGTATGTGATGGAATGTAGCGTGAAATTGGAAAGAATCAGTAAATAGCATATGGAGCAAGCTGTGAGGTGGAAAAAAGCCAAGCTTAGTTAAAATGCATATATGCATTGATAATAACCAAAAGAAACAAGCCTACAACCAACAAGGATCAGAGAACGCAAAGAATGTGCAAATCATGGCTGAAAGTAATGTATATAACACTTCATGATATTCTGTGTTGTGGCGTCACAGGCAGTTGCTTAATTGGTTGATCTAAACATAACGACGGTCAGTGATGGATTCACGGTAACCAATGGGTGCTTAGGGTGGTAGGAAGTATTGTTATCGGGGGTTGGTTTTACTTATATAAGGTTTCTCTGGAACTGCGTCGCTTAAATGAGATTTTGCTATAACTCTACAAAACTTCGTTGGAGCAGAGTTTTCAAAAACATAGGATTTTCGCCACAAGTGACATGCAATTTCTTCCATCAACGTTGGATATGATTGGTCATTGTCGACAGTTGTTCTGTCGCTATTTGCCTTTCCACTTAACCTGATTTATGACATTGTAGCTTCCTATTATTTTTCTAACAAGTCTAACAAAAGGACAAGTTAACAGAAGAAGACAAACCCTACGTTATCTAAAATGTAAACCTCATCAAATGTGATAAATACTACATCTGAGAGAACAGTTTATCTATTCAGCTTCGCCTACGCGGACATCATTTAGCCATCAAACATTATAATATATTTTTTGTATCAATATATACTGATAATTATGGACGCAGGTTTGACTAAGATTACATGATTCTGGACACAGGAAACACAAAGAAAACTAGAAAATCTTCAGAAATTTGGCATTCAGGTCGATTGGCAATCAATAAACGAATTTAAGTAGATCCAATTTATAGCAACCAAATAGAAAATTAATAAGCAAATATGATGATACGAATCGTGTTAAGAGGGAGGAGGGAAATCTACGTAGTTTTGCCAAAAACGACAAATCAAATTCGTGGTCGACAGAAGAAGCTGGTAGTCACTGGTAGCAGAAATTATGTAGGTCAATTCCATTGAAAGCTAACATCGACAAAGTCATTTAGAATGATGATGAAAGATCTACGATTAAACTATTCATTTCAGAGAATACGATATAACCGAAATAAGTGTGCATAAAAGAACCAATTATCGTTGTGAATTTACAGACTGTATGTTAGCTAACTAGTAAGTATCAAGTCTAAACGAGTAGTTTAATGAGTAGGTTAATATTAGAATGAATATATAGAGTTTACATTATAGATGTATTTATTGAGGTTATATTTAAGCTTTCCTCTCTGTTAATACAAAAACAACAACATTTAAACTCATTCATATTGGCATATCACATTTTAATATTGAGAACTAATATAATCAGTAAGTCTGTAGTTGTTAAGGCGTCGTCAAGTTACTTCTAATTAGGGTTGAGCGTTAGGTTTATGCTTAGTGTTAAGGAATAAATCAGATTAAGTTCTCGATGGGTTTAAGGTTTTGTCTTTGAAATACAGTTGATTTGTGTACAATATACAGTTTGCTTAACGAGAACTTAATATGAGATATGTTTGGTATTAGAAAGTTTAGAAGGTGATGTTGGAAACTATAATTTTATACAATGTCAACACTGTATATAGTTAGTGATTCTTTTCAAGTTTTCTCCGCTGTCGATAATTGTCAGATACAGTTAAATAACTGCTTAAAAATAGTCCCTTTACTATAGAAGATATTTTTTATTATTCACTAACTTACAAAAATACAGAAGCAGAAGGTAGTGAGTTGGACAAGACATCGTTTTGTTCCTAATTTGTATCCATGAAGTGTTTTAATTGATCGATTATTAGATGGCAATACTTCAGTATGAATAGAATACACTCTAATATAACGAATAGTTATTACTTACTTCTATGATAGATTACACTATCTCATTTAATTCACACAATTCAAGTGTCATTTATGCTTATCCTTTAAGAGAATAACATAAATATTAGATGTGTAGACATGATACATCGACATAAATCCAAAATAATGCTTAGGAATCTGTTCTATCTTATGTGGGTTGGCTGATTCAACTAATGCTGATTTCTCATGCAATCCGATAGCTAATTCCAGACTTGCCTTGAATTACTAAGGCAAGTTAATCTGACCAAGCAATCATGATGTGGATTAGTTACAGGCATGTCTATATTATTATAATAAACCAATAATACATAAGATATATAATCAAGACTTAGTCACATATTTGTTGCATCGTCATTGACCAATTACATGTCTTACTGCAGACATATCTAGATGAACAAAGTAATTGGGATGAATTTGTATCTTTCCGTTGGTTTGTTATAAACTAAAACTGATCAGTCGATGAGTTTCAAATAGCACGAAACACGCTTCCCAGATACCACTTGTTAGTCACAATCCAACTAAAACAAGGAAACTTAGTTTGAGTTTAATAAAGCGTTCTCTTAGAGATTAGTTTGTTATGTAGGTTGTAGTGGTCATTGATTGATTTCAGTCGAGGCATAATTGAAGGCTATGAACAATCGTATTATTACTTCAGCTTTGTATAAGACTCCATAGAAGGGTTTGGCTTTCACTAACTCATCATTGTGGATGTTCAACGAAGTCTCTACTTGAGTTCAGAAACGATCGTATGGCTTTCGCCGCCTTGTGTCACATGTAGCAAAGGCGAGATATAAGTATGCTTAACAAAAGATGAGCATAATAAGTAGGAATTCTCTTCGTAGTGACCTACAGCCGTCAAACATGGTCTTCGAAGATAGAAGACATATGTAAGCCTATGTTCTTTAATCATATATGTCTTCAATGGATACCGTGAAGTAACTTAATAAACAATACTGAAGCTAAACATGAATTATGGATGAAACAACAGCAAGTATGTCAATTAAGAATCACGATCACATAGGCTGAAGCGGTGGAAGGGATATGTACTTCGTACGCTCAGTTGTAGCCTGTTTACCTGGATGAGCCATCCTGATTATCGTAAGAGTAGAATGGAGGAAAACTTAGGGTTATCTAAACCATGAAGCAACATCCTTTCGTGAAATCTGTGGGTGTTGGTCTGAGCCATGTTTGTAGATGAGATCATTAAGCTCATCTAAGAAGTATTCAATACTTAGAAACAATTCACTAGAAATACCATGTACGCATCATTTGGATTCGATTGCATTTATTCCTTGATTCACTTATCATTAACTTTTTATCATCTTATTTTTCCATCATAATAGTTTCCTCTTAATCGTTATCTTCTTATATTCTTCTTTTTTAAAGGTGTATGTTGGTCATAAAGATGTAGTGAGAACAATTCTATGCATTAATGACTACATTATAAGTGGATCACAAGATAAAACAGCTATTTGTTGGAATTTTCATACAGGTGAAATATTGAATACATTCAAAGGACATACACGTCTTGTAAATACACTTACGTATTTTCGAAATGTAGTGAATTTATATCGAAATGAGAATAATTCTGATGTAGTTTCAACTGTTGGTCATTTTGAATATATTTATACAGGATCAGCTGATCGTACAGCAAAATCATGGAATCTTAAAAGTTCAAAATGTATTATCACTTTTGAAGGTCATACACAACCAATCACAGCAATGGAAATATTTAAAGATGGTGAAATTTTATTAACTGCATCTATTGATAATACAATACGTAGTTGGTTTACAGAATCTGGAATACAACAATATGTATTTGTTGGTCATAAAGGGACAATTGTTTCTATGAATGTATGTTTAATAATACACATTTCTTTTTAATCCATGATGAGGTCGTGGGTGAACACTGTTGAAGAGTTCCACATTGGGACGAGACAGTCACCCGCGGCATCTTGGTGATCATTGGTTGTTCTGATTCAGTTTGTGATATTAAACTAAAAACAAAGAGTTGGGTAGAGGAAGATAAATTCATTTCATTTCATTATATACTTACTGGACCCACAGGTTATCCAAGTAGCACTTGCGGGTCTTCGTATAAATGTCGACCCACCAATAATCAAAGAAATCGGCATGGCCATCCGAGTGGCAAGTCAGCAGGATCAGATAACATACCAGCTGATTCAAATATAGGAGTAAAAGCAAAGGTGCTTCACATTTTCTTTAGGGAGATTTAGAAGGAATAACCAGTACCAACAGACTGGAAATTAGGGTATTTCATTAAGAAGCCTGAGAAAAGCGAACTTATCGAGTGTAAGGATTACAGATGCATCACTCTACTTTCAGTACCAGTAAACTGCTTCAACATGATATTGGACCGAATGAAAAACCCAGCTGACGACCAACGTCGGTTTCAACAGGCTGGATTCCGTGAGGATCAATCGTGTTCCGACCAAATGGTGACACTACGGTTCATTGTTGAGCAATCAATTGAATGCAACTCAGCACATTACATCAGTTTCTTTGACTGTGATAAAGCATTTGATGGCGTAAACAGGAAGACATTGTGAAGTACCTGAGAAGAGAGACAGAAACAGTTTCTCTGTACTTACTGGTTGTCACTGATTACCTCACTCAAAACAATTCGTGGTGTCAAAGTTAAAACGTAATGACTGATTACAGGAATCATTCCAATGATGATATTATTAGAGCAATCATATCATTTCTTATCCGATGATCACTTTGTATGTTTTAAGGAGTGTAAGGTATTCATTCGTCATGGCTCAATAGTTATAAATTATCAATTGTTGTGTGAACATGAATCACTACAAGTATTATATAATTTGGATTGTGACTGGCAAGTGGAATTCAGGACGCGCGTTTCGTCCTATTTGGGACTCATCTGCAGGATGTACCTGCATCCCAACGTTGATGTTCACACTGGGATTCGAACTCAGTCCGTTTCGTGTCGAACGCTATATCGAGGCAATCCTCTCAGGATGCACAATATAGCAACAAGGACTGACCAGCTTCAGTCTATAACAAATCAACGGGAATTTATTGAAGTTGGAATATACAATATACGGGAATATACAAGTTCTTCCTAATGAACCACTACACTTTTCTCTCCTGTCATTTGGTACCTGTCATCAGATAACACTTACAACCCTAACTGACCTAACGGTCCCTGTCATTTTGAAACTATCACCACTTAGTATTCCAGTTAGAGACGTTGACATGGAGCTATGTCAGAAGATAATGACTTTTACAACTACAATTGTCAAACTACTTGAATTTTTTTTAGATTTTGTCTATATAGCAACTAACCCAAAGGAGAACCGATATTAGATTCACTTTATTTTCATGTTGTGTAGTATATTGAATATTATAAATGATGCCTAATCACATCCAAATGAATCTAATATTTCAGATTGACAATAAAATATTATATACAGGAAGTATTGATCATACAGCAAGATCATGGTTCATTGAAACTGGCAAGCCAATAAGAACATTCTCTAAGCATACTCGTTCAGTGAATTATGTTCGCAATCATCAAGGGATATGTAAGTTTTCAATTATTATTATTATTATTATCATTATTATTATTATTATTATTATTATTATTATTATTATTATTATTAGTAGTAGTAGTAGTAGTAGTAGTAGTAGTAGTAGCAGTAGTAGTAGTAGTAGTAATACATACAGTAACATTTATAGCACAGTTCATGTAACTGAACACTACTGTTTTCGACTAGGACATCATCAGGATTTACTCTTATATTAAATCACTCAATCATTACCTGTTGCACTTAGTAGATCATAGACTGCTGACCACGTTCCACCAACCAACTCGGTCTCGAATTCTCCTTTCCGGTTGTTCCCATGTACTATTCATTCTTATCGTGTATGCTGCCACATTTCGGTCCAGTGCCTTATTTGGTCTTCTCTTCCTATGGTCATTAGTACTCCAAGGTAGGGTTATATGGGTGTGATGATACAGCTGAGAGTTGGTCACAGTGTCACAGGTGAATTCAATCATTTTCTTATTCTTCTAGATCTCATATTTCATTATCCTTCCTTACATATTTTTTTCATATTTTGTCGAACTATATTCTGGAATTAACTTCATCAATCTGATGGGATACCCTGAGTTGACGCACATATATGCCCGGTTCGTTATTTTTGTATAGCTGCTTGAGAATACATGCCGATAATTAGTTCCAATTCCAGTAGTATGATTAGCGAATCTATTATTCTAGGTGCAAAGGAATGGTATAGAAATTTAATAACTAGTGATAACAGGTGAGAATATCACTATTTGACAATCTAAGTGACAATTACTTTATAAAATATTTACCTTCAACTTCATAACATGTAAGTATACTCGTTAATATACTTTAAATATAAACACAGAACATCTGCATCATTCTGGTATGGGACTCCTCAGTCAGTCACTCAGTTGGCCAGTGATTGTTGAACAACGTAAAACTTGACACATAGTCGTATATATCCAAGTTGACATACGACGAGGCGATCAAGTTTACCAGATTAACGTGACGGTACAGTTCAACTGGAAAGAATGAAACAAACATAATCACGAAAGAATAATGGGACTTATGGTCCTGGAAAAGACAAATTGTCGCCTAACATTTTCAGCTATTGATCACGATTATCATACAGGCTCCGATCAGGTAGTCTCCATTTACCAACATGGCTTAGACCAACAGTCTCTTAGACGGGATTCTATGTTTTAATTGTGCCACCCATACGCTTCTTCTAGTCTACTTCTAACCCAGCCACAATCGTTAGACGGGATAGGCTGTAGTTGAGCATACATAAAACACCTCCCAACCATCAAAGGCGATGAACGTTGGCAATTTCTCTATTGCTTTGTTCCTACCTTCATTATTGTTTACTCTGTCATTTCACAATATACGGGGGACTTTTGGAAACCTCCTATGATCAAAGACTTGAAGCCGTTGCAAATGTTCTAATCACAGAGCTCACATCCATTAATTAAGACTGAGTAGACTTAGTCTTTTGTTGAGAGACAGATATTAAGCCACAACTGGTGTAGGTCGGCAAATTCTAAATTAGCTTTATGAATCAGAACTGAGATTTTGTCAAATATCAACCCACCAAAACCAAATAATGAAAATTCAGAGATAGGTAAAGTTATCAACGCATTTCACTACTTCACTCTCGATGATCTATCTATAGCATGACGGAAACCAGTCATCAAGTAATATTTTGAGTTGAGACAGAAGGAAATGCATTCATAAGTATGCTTATACTGTTACTCAGGGTGTTCCGGTAACTTTGCATATTCTAAACGTCTTCACCGAATAGGATAATACTGTCTGTATATTCCAGAATTAAACTAAAAGTGAGAGAGAGGAGGTATCCTTGATGAATGTCACTTAAAGTTGACACTTATGTTGGCAGTTAGCCATAAACCTTAACTCAACCAGTGGCGTTCGTGCAGAAAGCTCTTCAATGAAAGTCATCACTCATGACCTAACTTTAGGCCGACGGCCTATGACGTGATGTGATACAGCATAACAATCATCTAATTTTATTCGTGTAGTAAGAACCCTTAAATTTTAAGCATGGATCCAGTGTTCACCACGTGCAACTCAAGTCCCCTGGTGGTATAATGTATGCGTAATACCAAGGAGTCCTGTAATAGGATGCGACGATTGTTTAATGTTTCATAACTTTTTAATAGTATCCAACTCATATTATTTAATGATGAATACAAATGATACGTTGTAATCATTAGTCACCAAACTACTTTAACTTCTATTTGGATTATCTGTTTCATTTTCAACCTGGTGTTCATTTATTGTAATCAGTTACTGTTATGCCGGGCGATTAAAGAAAAGTAGCCAACTTTCAGAACTGTATTTTGGGGAACTATTCTCATTATTTTATTCATGAGTAATGTAATCATTTCATTTATTTGACTGTTACGTTTCCCTTGCCCGGTTCTCTCATTTAGTTTATTTTTTCTTTGTATATTGTTTATTACTACGAACTACGTTTACTTAATTGTGTATAAGTTGCACTTACTCATTGACACTCTTTCCCTTGTTCTGTACCAATGTTAGATTTGTGATTGGTTTTCCGTGTGGTCTGATTTTATGTGTATATAAAAGCATGATTAAAATATAATACGGTCTTGATCTCAGATCTCGGTTCTCTCTCTCTCTCTCTCTATCTTCTGGTTCTTAGTTCTGGTTCACCTATTGTCGGCCTGGGGGGGGGGGGTGAGTGGCTAAACTCAATCGCACATTATCAACTAGGCACACTCGATTGGCATTCGCTACAACTAACCAAAACCTCCCTCACTCTATCTTTCTTCACGGCATAACAGTTACGTAACTATCCAACTGTATATATTACTTAAATAAGTTATTGTATTATTTTGTTTTTTACTTTTTAAATAATATAATTTTAGTATTTACTGCATGTAGTGATGGATGTATAAGACTGTTTGATGATAAGTCAGGTGAATTATTAAAGAAGTTAATGCATCCAAATCAAGAAGGTTGTGTTACATTTCAGGTAAATACTTATTTTACTTTATGTACAAAGATCAATTTTACATTGTATACTTTTCAATGGATTATTTCACTTGATATTAGATAAACACGAGATCAGCACGAATCAGTTTTCATGGTAACTATATTATACATGATACAATAACTACAGCCACTTCCAGCTAAACATTAGTCTAGTAATCAGAAACAATAATCCGACTGTCTGATCAAGTTAAGCATAAAGTATGTATAACACTAATACTGGGTCATATATATATATATATCACGAATACAAAACGAAAAGATCACAGTTATCCATTCATTCGTTTGTGATTCATGATGTCGATGGCTAATGACGACAATCGTAGGCCACAAACAAATATATTGGATCGTAAACTAGCAACATCTGATACATCATTAAGTGCTATGAAGTAAATCACATCTGTAATATTGTCTGATACGACTCCTACAGCAATGTGAATCCTTAACATATATGACTGAAATGAGATTTCAAATTTTAGATCTCGTGGGAAAATTGTACAAATTGTATTTTAGTGATGTTACTTCCCATAGGCTGGGTTGATTTAATCTTATGATCCTATGGTTATCATCATGATCATGATCATCATCAACAACAACAACAACAACATTATTATTATTATTATTATTCTAAACGATTTCACATGCATATCTTTTGTAGAAAGTGAATAATGTGAATTCTTCTACAAGTGACTAACAGCTTTTTCTACTTACTTTCTATCTGATTAGTTGTTGCCAACATATGTTCAGGATGTCTTGGTTTATTATTTTGATGCATGGTTGGTAACAATCAATCAATCAATGCCTGTTACCCCATGTGGAGCACAGACCGCCCACCAGCATTCTCCAGCTAAATCTAACCTGGGATTTCCTTTCTAGCTCTTCCCAACTACTCTTTATTCTCTTCATATCTGTCTCCGATTCCCAAAGGAATGTGTTCTTAGGTCTTCCTTTTTTTCTTTGGCCTTTAGGATTCCAAGTAAGTGCTTGTCTTGTAACACAATTTGATGGATTCCTCAGTGTGTGTCCAAACCACTTCCAGCGTCTTTTCCTAATTTCTTCCTCGACTGGAAGTTGATTAGTTCTCTGCCACAACAGGTTGCTGTTGATGGTATCTGGCCAACGAATCAGAAGAATCTTACTCAGATATTTGTTTATAAACACTTGTAACTTTTAAAGGATACTTTTCGTAGTTCTCCAAGTTTCAGCTCCATACAACAGGACTGTCTTCACATTTGTGTTGAAAATTTTGACTTTTATATTGACTGACAGTTGGTTTGAGTTCCAGATGTTTTTCAGTTGTAGAAATGCTGCCCTTGCCTTACCAATCCGCGCGTTCACATCCGAATCAGACCCTCCTTGTTTGTCGATGATGCTGCCTAAATATGTAAAGGTTTCTGCATCTTCCAGAATTACTCCGTCAAGTGTAATTGTGTTAGTGTTTGTTGTTTCGTATAGAAGCATCTTGCTTTTCCCTTTGTGTATGTTGAGGTCTACTGCTGCAGAGGCTGTTGCTATATTGTTGGTCTTTATCTGCATTTGATGCTGTGTGTGAAATAGAAGAGCCAGCTAGGTCATCTGTGAAGTTCAAGTCATCTAGTTGCGTCGATGTTGTCCATTGTATTCCGAGAGTGTCTCGAGATACTGCTGTCTTCATGATCCAGTCGATGACTAGTAGGAAGATGAAGCGAGAGCGTAAGCAACCTTGTCTGATACCGGTCTTCATTTTGAATGAATCTGTGAGCTGACCTCCATGCACGATTTTACAATGTAGTCCGTTGTAAGAATTCTGTATGGTGTTGACTATCTTTTCAGGTACGCTATAATGTCGTAGATCGCTCCTATACACTCTGTCAAATGCTTTTTCATAGTCGATGAAGTTGATGCAAAGTGGTGAATTCTATTCAACTGTTTGTTCAATAATGATTTGGTCGGCACACGATCTTTCTTTACGGAATCCGACCTGTTGGTTTCGGAGTTGTGTGTCGACTGGGTCCTTTATTCTGCTCAAAAACACTCTGTTGAAGACCTTTCCTGGTACTGAAAGTAGGGTAATGCCCCTGAAGTTCACACAATTCCTGAGATCGCCTTTCTTTGGTATCTTGATGAGGTACTCTTCTTTCCAGTTTGCTGGAACTTGTTCTTTCTCCCAAATCTTCCTGAAGAGAATGTGCAATATCCTTGCAATTGCATCTATATCTGACTTCAGTGCCTTATCTGGTATGCTGTCTGGTCCTACTGACTTGCCACTCTTGATCTGTCTGATGGCGATTTTGATTTCTTTGACTGTTTATAGGGAAATCCGTGGCTGCTGCTTCGATGGCTGGTGGGTTCAGTGGGGCTGGTCTATTCAAGAGCTCTTAGAAGTGTTCTACCCAACTGTTCCGTTGTTCATGCACTTTAGTGATTGCTTTGTCAGCCTTGTTCTTGATTGGTCGTTTTGGCTTATTGAATTTCCCAACTAGCTTCTTCGTTGTATCTTATAGGAGTGTCATATTTCCTTTTCCTGCAGCTTTTTCCGCTGTTGGTATAGAAGTGATTTAATTAGTCTATGACTGAATATTACTTCTAACGGCTTTAGTAATCGACTGATTATATCTGACATATTCTTCATTGAAGATATTATGATAATTCATTTGTTTGCTTTTACATTTGTTTCCATGTTTGATGATTATGTCAAAAGACAACTTCAAATGAAATTGTATAATTGGTTTGTCATTTCAAAGATAATTTTCATTTCTTCGAGGACGTTGAATGTATTTGTGTGTGTGTGAGTGTGTATTTGTGTTTTGTTAGATTGTTTCTATTGTAATTGAGAATTAGATTACTGAAGGAATATGTTGATTTCCGTTGATTCTGTTATGATTGAAACATTTAAGAATGATACTCTATTTCCTATCTTCTCTTTCAGTATAAATTTCTTGTTATCCAGGACGAAATAGTTAGCATTTTTTAAAGCATCTCTTCTGATAATGAAGAATGTGTAGTCTAATAAACAGATCTACATTTTCATCTTGATCGTTAATAATATTGACAGGTTAGATGTTAACAACAACTAGTCATATTTGAAGGAGGTAATTAGTCACTTGTAGAGAAATTCAGTCGGTCTTGTTACACTACACCATCCATTTATCTACATGATCCATTAATGTGTACCCGATGTCATCATCATCATCATCATCATCATCATCATCATCAGCAACGTAGAACCGGGCACAAACGCCTGTAGGTTCAAGTTGCCATACCACAATAGCACTACGAGAATATTGAGGTAACGTATAGACAGAATACAAGAGGGAAGTGTAAAGTAAGGATGTCTAGAAAATAACAATAGAATTCAAGATTTAGATGAGGTTAAAGGGTGGAAACACTTGCGCCACTATGACCGATTCTGAGCCATATCGCCTAGCGTCTCCAGCCATTTGTTGCGATCATCATGCGGACCCCAACCAGGTAGTCTACATCTACCTACATGGCTTAGGCCAGTAGTCAAGGACTTCATGGACTGATGCCATGTTTTGGTTTGACCGCCCCTAACCTTCTTCCATCCTACTTTAGCCCTAGCTAACATGGCGCGACGGGGTAGACGGTGGTCGGGCATGCGCAATACATGTCCTAGCCATCTCAGTCGATGAAGGTTAATGACCTCTTCGACTGATTTACCGTGTTTCCCAAGAACCTTTCGTCTAACCTCACTATTACTAGTCCGGTTATTCCATGGTATACGAGCGATGTTCCGAAGATTCCTACAGTCAAATATCTGGAGACGACGCAGCCATATGTTAAGATGGCGCGGATTGCTGCGCAGTACACCCGGCCTTTCGTTGAGACACGGATATCTCATCTGCTCCACAAGTGCCGTAGATTGGCAAATGCCAATCGGGCTTTCTGGATCCGCGCTGAGATTTCATCAGACACCGACCCACCAGGGATAATGAGACTTCCGAGATAAGTGAAGCGATCAACACATTCAATTACTTCACTCCCTATAAATAATTTTGGGGAAGAAGCATGCCAGTCCTGGAGTAACATTTTGCATTTGGGAGGGGAGAAGCGCATCCCAAATATGCCTGCATTGTTACTCAAGGTGTTCAAGAGACTTTGAATGCTGTGTGCATCTTCACCAAATATGACTATATCATCTTCATATTCTAAGTCTACAAGAGAGCCTCCTGGAAGGAGACTAATCCCAGAGGATTTAAAAGAAGTGAGAGAGATATCTAACAGTACATCTATGATGAAATTAAATAAAAATGGGGATAAGGGGCAACCCTGACGGACTTTACTTGAGGATGAAGTATCTCGTGACAATTCGCCATATGCTCTGACTCGACCAGTGGTGACCGAGTAGAGAGCCTTTATATTTTAAAAGTGTGTGTTTATGAAGTAATGGATAGTACTATGATAAAAGATAGATTTATAACATTCTATATTGGTAAAAAATTTCATTAAAAAATTTCCTGAAGTATTTCAAAGATCTTTGTAAGTTAGTCATACACCTGGGTATCAGTCATCAATATAGATAAAATCATGAGATCAGCTATTAAGGGACAATTGGAAACCGTTTACATTTACTAGTAAGATATCATGATTATCAGAGTTTAATTCTACTGACGAAATTCAAATGACACTCCAGCTGAAGGCTCTCGTAACACTGGACTTCTTGAGAGACCTCCTCCAGTTGTCGGTCATACTGGTACCTAAATTTTCGTACATTACCAACAACACTTAATGTTTGCAAGTATTTTATGATCATACCTATACAATTAAGTAAACAAGTATTTTTAACTTTTCATAGTGATGACTGACACAATGATAATGATATAACTTGAGCATGTTTAACAATTTAGATTGATCAGACCTTATTTCAATATGTACATCCTAAGCAGACAGTCTTGATACAAAACTGATTCACAGTTATGACTGAATTGTGACTATTAAGTGAAATGCAATAGAAAAGTCTCGTCCTGTTAGGGACTCATAAGTTGGATACAGACAAGTTACGTAGGTGTAAATCCCTGCAATCAGTAACTCAATGAGAGTATTTCACACGAATAGACTGAGCTAGAATTATGGTGTAAATATTAACACTTCACCCATCTGAATCCCACATACTAGAACAATTTTCACTACTCATTACTATTAAGTAGTATCAATAACTTAATAAATAATTTCAATTTACAATTTTCTTTTAACATCAGATATATAATGAATACTTATTCTCTGCATCAAATGATGGTAAAATTTATGTTTGGCGTTATTTTGATCCTGATATTATGCAAAAAGTTAATAGAAATGAATGAGTACATACTACTGATAAATTTATAAGTCAATGAAAACATCCATTCATCCACCAGTATGATATCAATTTAATGACTATATCAGTTACTTATTACTACTTACATTAAAGAATTGTTTTAAGTAGTATTTACATTTACATTTACATTTTTCTAAGCTCTTTGTTTTTTGTTTAAATTGTTGTTTTTTTTTGATCCTATTTAATGAATCAACTTAATGAATCAAGTTATTCCCAATGGTTTGTATGATTGATTATTGACAATTGATTAATGGGTTAATAAATAAATTGATGAACTTCACATGTCTCTAAAGTTTCATCAGTCAGCTCTAATGTATCGATGTCCGACAAAATCACAGTTGTGATTCACAAAGCTAATTTGGCTTTTGTAATCTACAGTAATTGTACCACAGGCTCGATATCCGTCTCTCAACGAAAAGCTGTGTGTACTGCATAGCAGTTCGCTTTGGTTTAACCTATGGATATAAAGCACTGTTTCTGTGTGCGATTAATTAGTAACAACATAGATAGTCGGCCGGGATTCTCCTAGTTAGCGAATCTTGATCAAAAGCCTATGCTCTACAAGGGATAACAAGCGAATAAGTGATCTAATGATAGAATTCCAGTTTATGCTGAAGAAGTTGACTCGCATACACTCATATCAGTTGCAATCAACATAATATGCACAAAACAACGATTTGTTGCTATGACTGAATGCTTTCATTTAACAAATAAGTGTACTGAATCAGTTAGGTTTGTCAATAAGTACATTATTCATCTTAATTTGGAGTAAAATTATGTAAATAAAACATTCATTCAAGTCATTTTGATCAGCACTAAAGACCTTAAACTGTCACATTATGCATAGATTTTAATATACTAACATTGTAACATTGTGGATTCGACGATGATGAATTAGTGAAACGTTTGGTTAAGGCTTCTCATAAGCCAAATACTTAGGTGGTATCTGTATTTATATGGCTTCTTAAACAAAATATACCTGTAAAATTTATAAACTATCTTCAACCAACGATCAGTTGATACAGGACAATTTATTTCAACAAGCCGAAAACCATGCAAACCAAGACAGGTAAGCGTAAATAAGGAAGGTTCCATTGTTCAATCCTACTGTAAATAGTATGTTAACATAAGAATTTACAACAAGTAAAATATTATCTTCAGGACTATTATCAACTGCTACAATATTACCACATAATGAATTTTAGATTATAGAGACATTTCCTATAAGTCAGTAATGATGATGATGATGATCTTCATTTTAACACATAAGACACATTAATTGCATGTAATAATCAGTTGCTTCGAGGTTCTTTTGTCGGAATTTTCTATTAATGTGTATAACAGCATAATGTTTAATATGGAACTTGAGAAAGAGAGTAAGTTTTATTGTTTCATTACTGGATTAAATCTAACATAGTATGCTTGAATTTAATTTGGTTATGTCGAGATTGTTGAATGTTAATCTGATTTCATCGTATGGGGGGTGAAGTAGTAGCCAACTAATTTAAATGAATGGGGTCTTGCAAATAAATCACAAATAGACTGAGTTAGAAATACCAACCACTCAGAGCTCGTTCATTAGGCTAGCGGTTAAGCTTTCGTCTCGAAACTAGAAGGGTCTGCTCACAATCCCTAGTGTGGTCGTGGATGTGCATTACTCGGAAGTCTCATACTAAGACAAAACAAGTGTCTAGTACAACATGGTAGTCAATGGTCGTTTAATCCAGACTGATTCATCACGTCAACTTAGCACAAAACTTGATTTGTAGAGGTACATTAAATAGGTACATTAAATAGATAGTACATGCCGAAATTAATTTAAGTTTCATGGTATTGTATAGACAATCTGAAATAAGGTTTGATACATTGTTAACAATAGCAATATGCCCCATTAAATTATCTGTGATTACTTATCTCATATTATTGTCAACTGCTCTCCAAAACCAAGTTATAGTTTGATTTAGATTGTAGCTGACAAGTGTTATTAACATTACCAAAACATATACCCAGAAATATTGTTGACACTATAATTGTCATTAGGTGGTATCGACAAAATCATTGAAATTAATGAAACAATCATATGGAAAAGAAAAAAATAGAGGAGAATGGATGAAAACAGAATGGTTATGTCCTAATCACCTTAATTTAAGTTTCAGTTTTTGGCATTTATTATAGAACTGCTGGTAAATGGCATTTTCGGAATAGGCTGAACTAAAAAGTAACATATTCATATATAAACAAGGCAAAATTGGTACCAATCATGTAGAGGTGTGTCAGATTATAACCGTCGTAACAAGCACCGGTGTGTTCATGAAGATATTAGTGAATAATTAACTAAAAGTGAGGTGGGCAAAGTGACTACTAATTTAAGGTCATAAGTCATAGATAAATGTGTGAGGCTGTTATGACGCGAATGAAAAGGAGGAGGAGTGATGATTTTGGTTGGTGGACGCGAATACCAATACGATGTGTGCCTAGTTAGGAATATGCGATTGACCTAAGCCCATTCACCCCCCCCCCTAGGCCGACAATAAGACAACCAGAATTGAGAACAGGAAGACTGAGAGAGCAAGGTCCAAGGTCCAAGGTCGTATTATATTTTAATCATGCATTTATATATACATAAAATCAGACCACACTGTGAACCAATCAAGAATTTAACATTTGTACAGAACAAAAGAAATAGTGGTAGTGAATGGGGAGAACTTGTACACAATAAAGTAGATGTAGTTCATAATAATAAACAATATACGAAGAGCAAAATATGCGAAACAAGAGAACCGGGCAAGGGGAACGTAACAGTCATAGAAATAAAATGTTAACACTGTCCACCGTTATAATAAATGAAATAATGTTATAAATCACAGTTCCCGAAGATAGCCAAATCTTCATTAGGTGCCCGGCATATCAGAGGCGATATTTGTATATTAAATCGACCGATTACATAATATGAAAAGAGAGAGAAAATACATTGTTTGTGGCGAGGCAATGAAAATTAAGTCCGTAGATTTGTAAGTGTAAAGAGAATGAACTGCATGCACCAAGTAAACTGACAAGTTTCAAATACACCAAAATGGCTGAAAAGTAACCATAATGATGACCGTTGCACTATGGATCACGAATTGATGGAAGTAAGGATCATCCCACTGAATGCCGACACATCGCTGTAGAAGGTTTAATGTTCACTAACCTGAAGACCCTAGTGAAAAATCTGGGGTACTCACTGCTGAAGAGTTCCATACTAGAATGGACTAGCTAGCCACTACTTCCTGGTTATCAGTAGTAGCCTGACAACATCAATCTGCGATATGTTCAAAGCATTGAAAATACCAATCCCCATAAAATAACCATTTTAATTCGAACCATAACAATAATTGTCAATAATGAAGGTGAGGAGGGGGTTTTGAATGAAAATTGGGGATGAATTAAGTAAAAGAGTCTAATACCATTTACATAAGTACAAAAAGCCAACCACTTAAGACGATTTAGGCACATAACGACGAAAGATTTGTAAGAAATTAAGCAAACATTGAAAAGAAAAGAGAAGAAGGATATTAACCTAAATCGAATTTTAACGCTTTGCTTTATCATGGTTTATGTTACTGGTTAAGGTAGAACAAGTGGCTTTACAAACTACTTTTGAATGTATAGATCTGTTTTGTGAATGTAGTTATCAATAGCTTACATCACAGAAAGAGGACGAATTTGTAAGCCATATGGAATAGCTGATGGAATTCAATAAATAATTTTAAAAAATTTATCAATATTGTCTACTAATCTCGTGTTAATTAAATTGGCCTGACCAGAACTTGTACTCTATCCATCATATCCTGTGCTTAATCAGGGCGGAAGATGTTCTGCAACACAATGATGCAGCTATCAAACTGTGTACTCCTAATAATTAGTTTCATAGTGGAAGTTATATTGATAAATACACATAGAGATGAAGAATCTGAAGTTACACCCGGTATATGACCAAGTTACGTTTGGATTATTACCAATCCATTGAAAGCTCGCAACTGCTTGATGGTGGTTGGTTCCGGGTATTCCAGAATAGCCGCCACCTTGTGTTTTTGGGGTTGTATACCATTCGCATTTATAGTATGCCCCAGGAAGTCCAACGAGGTTGTTCCGATTTGGCATTTCTGTATGTTTATGGTTACTCCATATTGTTGCAGTCTACTAAAGACTGTGTCCAAGTGTTTCATATGTGTTACCTCGTCTGGACTTGCTATCAAGCAGTCGTCGACGTATGCATGGACATAGTCAAGCCCGCGGAACACGTCATCAATGAAGCGTTGGAATGTTTGTGCTGCGTTCCTCAACCCAAAAGGCATTCGGAGGAATTCGTAAAGGCCAAATGGAGTTACGATAGCGGTTTTCGGGATATCATTTTCAGACATCGGTATTTGGTTGTACGCCTTTACCAAGTCGAGTTTTGAAAATATTGTCATTCCCTTCAGAGTGGCCGTTAAATCGTGGATATGCGGTAAAGGGTAACGATCAGGCGTAGTTTGGGCGTTAAGACGTCGGTAATCACCGGTGGGACGCCAGTCATTGTTATCTTTCTTCGGGACCATATGTAATGGAGATGACCATGGACTACTGGAAGGTCGAATTATTCCCAAGTCAATCATATGATCGAATTCGTTTTTCGCAATCCTTAGTTTTTCAGGCGCGAGTCGGCGTGCTTTGGAGAATACAGGTTGACCTGTAGTCGTGATGTGATGTGTAACATTGCTGGTTACACATGATAATTTCGATGACGTCTTATTCAGATCTGGATACTTGTCGAGTATCGGCTGAAAATAAGGGTTAATTAAATGTTTAAAACGAAGAGGACATAAGCTACAACCTGTAGCCACGGTTCCACTAACGTATAGATTTGTGTTACTATCCACTAATCTCTTTTTACTAGGGTCCACAAGCAAGTTGTGGTGGCTAAGTAAATCCATGCCTATGATGGGTATTTTCACATCGGCGATGGTGAAAATCCAGTGTATGGGTTTTCGTAAACCCACGTTTAAGTAGACGTAACGTTTGCCATACGTAGCTATGTGTTTTCCATCGGCTGCCTGTAAATCGAACGCAGCTTCATGGTGGCGATCAGATGGAGCTGCAGAAAGAACGCTAACTTCTGCGCCAGTATCGACGAGGTAGCGAACCTTCGTTATCACATCAGTGATAAATAACAGGCGGCTGCTTCCACCGGCTACGGTTGCCGCTAACGCGTGCCGACGGGGTAGTTTCCCGATGCGTCAACAATCGGTTTATGTCTAGGGAAACAACAGGGGTCTCTACACTTCTTGGAATTTTTTCCATAGGTGTTGTGGTACCAACACCAATGTGAATTTTCGTTTCGTCGAGGTCGAGACGACGACCTTCTCCGTGACGTTCTTCGTCGACGAGAATCGTCCGGTCGGTGTCTTTCTTTCAGGTCAAGAAAACGCGAAAGAGCATTACACAATTTCGTTACTTCGTTTTCGGTGGCCTGAGGTTTTTCGGTAATGGAATAAATCTGATTGTCGCGAGTTCTGGTGATCTCCAGAATTCGATCAGCAGATGAGGCTAGTTCATCTACTGGGTTGTTATTAAACGTTACCAGAACTGCTTGCACTTGTTGTAGCAGTTTTGATAAGAAGAGTTGACGGAAAAGACCTTCGTCAAAGGTGCGTTGACCAATTACCTCTCGCATGCGCGTCAACATTTCCGTTGCTGAACCACTACCTAGCTCGATGGTGTGGAACAACTCATCAAGCCGTTGTCTATCGGACAAGTCTCCGCGTTTGAGAATCGATCTTTTGAGTTGGTCATAAGGTTCTAGGCAGTCAGGGCTGAAAAAGGAAGGGGTGACGTACCTGTTCAATTCACGCGGAAGTGACCTTACGACGGCAAGGAATTGAACACGTGGATCTGTCACAGCGTGGTCTCGAAACTCGGCTTCTGCGTAGCAGAACCAAGCTTCTATGTTTTCTGTCCAGAAAGGAATGAGCTGGAAGTTCGGGGGTGTGGGAGTTTTAATCTTAATGAACTTAGGAGTCTGATCAGTCATGCTATAAATGCAATATATAAAAATATAAAAATAAATGCGATTAAAACGTGCCAAAAAAATGATAATCACACCAAAAATACTGTTAAAAACGACAAACAGGAACGAACTCACAGTTTTGAACGTGTCCAGATCACGTCGGGCTCACCAATGAAGTTACACCCGGTATATGACCAAGTTACGTTTGGATTATTACCAGAGCAACTTCTAACGATTGAACCCACTCTTACGAATGAGAAGAAATCGGAAGGCAATGAAGGATGGAAGAGAAGTTATATTTGATCGGGAATGGAGCGACAATGGGTTAGCAACCTCTAGGCTGGCAAACTAGAGAGGGTTGCTTGTTTCGGTACGGCGTGGCAAGATCTGGTGGTGATGCGTGACCGGGCGCCTTCAATTTAGTAGTGTCCGCTAAAACAAACATGGTCAGCATCAATGTCGAAACCTATGTAACTATTTATTTTGGGGATTATTTACCGCTACAAATCCATATAGCTTTACTTTAGTTGTTGTAGAAATGAACAGTCACTTGTGAAATGTTTCATCTAATTTATATGCATAGAAAGTTTTTCCGAGTATCTTCTCCAATCTCTAAGTTAGAATGTCACTATTGACATTATTTCTTAAACTATAGTTTTAAAAAGAATGTTTTCTTGGGACCAGTCAGTAAATTCACGTTTCGCATCATCTGGTTCTTGTAATGAGTATTAAAATTTGTTGGATAGTCGTTATAACTAATTAACTTTCGAATGTTAATTAACTCTTCGTCAATTGCATTGTCGAAACTAATTAAGTGAACTCGGTATGAACGATATATAAAGTGATTTATTTTACTCACTCTTTAGTTACATAATAACAATAGTAATATTATAGTAATACCATTCATGACACTACTAATAATAATAGTAATACTATTAATATTAATAATATCCTCAATCAATCAATCAACCAATGCCTGTTATCCCAAGTGGAGCATAGACCGCCCACACTCATGTATTCACTCATCTCTTCTATTCTGGTGAAGACATTTCTCATTCTTCTGTTCTACCTTAATTTTATTGACATAAATGTGTATATATTGACCTATTGGGTTTGATATACATGACATTTACAAAACCAGACCAACGCATTTCAGTTAGTTTTAAAGCTAAAATTTGATTTGAATTACTGCTGTGTACTACTTAAATTCACATCTTTGAGGAAGCAAGTTTAACTACGGTCATGAAATTTCATAAGTTTACGAATTCTACACTATGGGATTCGTTAACCGTAACAGTGTAAAATCCAAACAAATTTTTACATATTTTTATACTACTTATTAGTAGGCAAATTATGTATGAGAAATTTTATTTGCTCGGGAACTAAAATGAGATATTGGCATTATATCTATCATCATTTACTGCTGACTTTTAATAGTCACTTGATAAAAATGGACTGTTATAAATGAAGGTAAATCAGCAAATCATGGTAGGATACTCACATTATTTTTCGTCTCATCTCTTGCAAATTAAATTTGTATCAATAATGCAGCCTACTAATAAGTAGTATGAAATAATATAACACTAGTGTTGAAGAAGATTCCATACTTTCCTCTTGTCAGTCCATTCAATGGACCGTTAAACAATGATCTATATTGCGTCGATTTAGTAGGTACATAACCAGTCCTTACGGAATCCTGACTGTTGATCTTAAAGTTGGGAGTCTACTGGATGTTCTATTCTACTGGTAATTTATTACTTAACTAGCCGCGGATAGCTTCAACATTCGAACGCCTTGAATTTGCTTAGCTGCAATTCAGAAAATAGAAAACAAGTGACTAGAAATCTTTATTGAAATAAGAGAGTTTCTTAAAATAATAATATCATCATTATGGTCGTCCAATTCAGACGGCAAAGTTACAGCCATTGCCCAACCAGGACACTCCTTGTGAAGATTCCGGAAAGCTCTACAGATCAGTGATTAAATAAATTATTTCCGGGTCCTTTAAGGGTTTCTGAAGTCTCGTCGAGGTTTCGTCTGATGGGGAGGACGTCCCAGCAAATACACGTATTTATAAACATCTGTCTACCCATAATACTGCGAATCCGTTGACTAGATTTCAACGGCCGCAACCAACTGCGGCGAGGAACAATTCAGCTTCCAACTGAGAGACACATTAGGCAAAAATGCTGTAGATGAATCGAATACACATTTAGGAAATCACCAAAATGCTTAACATGAGGAGTACTAAACTGTATTTCTCTTGGCCGTAGGAGAAGAAGATGGCCAAAGAATATACTGCACCAAAAGTTGGAGGTGGACATGCAAAGAATGAATACTTATGGGAAGAACTGGAAAAGCGATCCAAGGACAGATTTGGATATAGTATCGTGTTTGGCGGTCTATGTATGTTATGCCGGGCGATTAAAGAAAAGTAACGAACTTTCAGAACTGTATTTTGGGGGACTATTCTCGTTATTTTATTCATGAGTGATGCAATCATTTTACTTCTATGACTGCTACATTCCCCTGGCCCGGTTCTCTCGTTTAGTGTATTGATTCTTTCTGTATTGTTTATTATTACGGACTACGTCTACTTATTGTTTACAAGTTCTCCCCACTCACTACCACTATTTTCTTTTGTTCTTTATCAATGTTAGATTTATGATTGGTTTACTGTGTGGTCTGATTTTATGTATATATAAAGGCATGATTAAAACGTAATACGTTCTCCGGTCCTTAGTTCTCAGTCTTCCTGTTATCAGTTCTGGTTGTTCTATTTTCGGCCTGGGGGTGATTGGGCTTAGGTCAATCGTACGTTCTTGACTAGGCACGCATCTCATTGGTGTTCGCGTCCACCAATTAAAATAATCCGCCTCCTCCTTTTCTTCACGTTATAACAATGTAATACGTGGCGTAACAATCAAATGAATAATTGGATAAAATGTCATTCTATATATGTTACATCTTATCTAGTTGCATGCAGTCAGCTCCTGAAAATCCTACTACTACTCCTATTATACACTACATTTTTGTAAAAAGATAATTCTAGCTAATATTATTAGAGACAAGCTGTTGTGATGCATAAATGTGCAAAGTATCATGAAGTTAAATACAATAGTATCATATGTACTTGAATATAGAAACTCAATCAACAGTGTAAACTGATAGACATAAGTAATCTCTTACGTTTTATTGATACTTGTATGATTAACAATAGACATTCATTACTTCAACATTTACAGTATCAAGATAATGAAGTGTTAATTGTTAATCTCTATGGTGTATTATTGTTGGAGACTGAAGATCCTTAAAATACAATTGTTCATAAAATCAAGTGAAGGGAGTTGTATTGATTTTTTTAAAGTATGGTTTGTAAACTATTCATCACATTTCTGTAAGTTAATGTGAGTTATACTCCTAGAGTATATTTGACACTACTTCACTGTATTAATTAAATGTTCATGATTTCAGTTTGATGAACAGTCACTATGGTTATGTGAACATTTTGTACATAATCGACTCAGACTCTTTCCATTTTACTGGAATAAAGTTTCCTGTCTACTCGTCTTCTGATTTTGCGACTAGGAGGATTCAAGGCGTTCGAATGCTAAGGTTGTTTTGCTGTTAGTCAATTCATCAACCATGAGATATAACAATTATCATGTAGTTAGCACCCCAGATTCCGCACCAGGGGCTTCAGGTTGACGGCGAACGCCTAACCATCTACACCACTGGGTCGACATCCGATGGTAGAATTCCCACTTCCACCAATTTGTGATATATATAGCACGACAACCATCCATTGTCATTGGTGATAACTATCTCACTCCCGACAAGTCTGAACTCCACCAGTCACGACTTCTCACTAGGGCTTCAGGTGGTGCAGATGGTTAGTCGTTCGCCGTCAACTTGAAGCCACTGGTGTGGAATTTGGGGTGAGCACTGCTGACTACTTCCACACTAGAACAAAACAGCTGTCCAGTGCTCCCTTGTTTTCAGTGGTACCCTGCCAACATCCATCTGTAACATATTCAATCAAATAAAATAACCAATCTCAATAAAAATAACCATCCTAATTGAATTATGATGTCAATCAAACAATGCCTGTTACCCCAAGTGGAGCACAGACCGCCCACCAGCATTCTCCAACCAACTCTGTCCTGGGCTTTCTTTTCTAGCTCTTCCCAAGTGCTGTTCATTCTATTCATGTTTGTTTCCAATTCCCGACGCAATGTGTTCCTGGGTCTTCCTCTGTTTCTTTGACCTTTTGGATTCCACGCTAGTGCTTGTCTTGTGATACAGTTTGATGGTTTCATCAGTGTATGTCCAATCCACCTCCAGCGTCTCATTCTAATTTCTTTCTCAACTGGAAGTTAATTGGTTTGTTTTCTGTCACAGAAGGTTGTTATTGATAGTATCTGGCCAACGAATCAGAAGAATCTTGAGCAGACAGTGGTTTATAAATACTTGTATCTTCTGAATGATACCTTTCGTAGTTCTCCAAGTTTCAGCTCCATACAACAGAACTGTCTTCGCATTTTTTGTATTGAAAATTTTAACTTTAATATTGACTGACAGTTGGTTTGAGTTCCAGATGTTATTCAATTGTAGAAATGCTGCCCTTGCCTTACCAATCCGCTCCTTTACATCCGAATCAGACCCTCCTCGTTTGTCGATGATGCTGCCCAAATATGTAAAGGTTTCAACGTCTTCCAGAATTTCTCCGTCAAGTGTAATTGTGTTAGTGTTTGTTGTTTTGTATCGGAGTGTCTTGCTTTTCCCTTTGTGTATGTTGAGGCCTACTGCTGCTGAGGCTGCTGCTATATTGTTGGTCTGCTTCTGCATTTGATGCTGTGTGTGAGAAAGAAGAGCTAGGTCATTTGCAAAGTCCAAGTCATCTAATTTCGTCGATGTTGTCCATTGTATTCCGAGAGTGCCTTCAGAAGTTGCAGTCTTCATGATCCAGACGACGACCAGTAGGAAGAGGAAGGGCTAGAGTGAGCAGCCTTGTCTGACACCAGTCATCACTTAATATGCATCTGTGAGTTGACCTCCATGCACGATTTTACAATGTAGTCCGTCGTAAGAATTCTGTATGGTGTTGACTATCTTTTCGGGTACGACATAATATTGTAGAAGGCTCCATAATATTCTTACGAAAAGACGTTGGAAATGGATAGGACATACATTACGCAAACCATCAGATTGCATCCCGAGACAACCACTAATATGGAATCCTGCTGGTCGGCACACGATCTTTCTTTACGGAATCCGACCTGTTGGTTTCGGAGTTGTGTGTCGACTGGGTCCTTTATTCTGCTCAAAAACACTCTGTTGAAGACCTTTCCTGGTACTGAAAGTAGGGTAATGCCTCTGAAGTTCTCACAATTCCTGAGATCGCCTTTCTTTGGTATCTTGATGAGGTACTCTTCTTTCCAGTTTGCTGGAACTTGTTCTTTCTCCCAAATCTTCCTGAAGAGAATGTGTAGTATCTTTGCAATTGCATCTATATCTGACTTCAGTGCCTTATCTGGTATGCTGTCTGGTCCTACTGACTTGCCACTCTTGATCTGTCTGATGGCGATTTTGATTTCTTCGACTGTTGGTGGGTCGGTGTTTATAGGGAAATCCGTGGCTGTTGCTTCGATGACTGGTGGGTTCAGTGGGGCTGGTCTATTCAAGAGCTCTTAGAAGTGTTCTACCCATCTGTTCCGTTGTTCATACACTTTAGTGATTGCTTTGTCAGCCTTGTTCTTGATTGGTCGTTTTGGCTTATTGAATTTCCCAGCTAGCTTCTTCGTTGTATCGGATAAACATCCTCATGTTTTCTTCTCTGGCAGCTTTTTTCGCTGTTATTGCTAGGTCCTCAACAAATTTCCGTTTATCCGACCTAATGCTTTTCTTCAATTGCTTGTTGACTTCGATGTATTCGGCCTGTGCCTTGGCTTTTTCTACTCTTGTCCAGCTGTTATTAATCGCTATCTGTTCCTCCTGTTCCTCCTTTCTTGGATCGAATTATAATGTAATTTATACTTTATTAATATAAACAATCATTTACATTTATATCATCAACTCTCTGTTATTGTTTCTTTACCTATTTTCAATATCAATCATTCTAAAAATGTTCCATAATTAAAGAATTCGCTAAATTCATCATCATAATCAACTAATTCATTTAATATTGATTCTGTTGATGTTAACTTTATCACTAATGCCAACTTGTTTATGTGGTACTATCATATGTGATAGTTATATAAAATGTTATTGAATTTAATTGTCATTTGGTACTTAATCTGTTATCATCTTTATGCATTACAAACTTCTGTTGATATTGATCAATCAATAAATCAATGAATGCCCTGTTATCGTATACAGAGGTAATCAGTATTCTCTAACTAAATCTGTCCTGGATTGTTATTTTCAATTCTTTCATTCTTTTTACACCTAACTCCAGTTTGTTGATATGTTCAATTCTAACGTCTATTTTATTTGGTTCTATTTCACTACATCTGCTAATCTACTAACAATTTACATATTTTCACTTGTTTTGATTAGTGTTATGTAATCCATTAGGGGAGAGCAGGGTTTTGGTTAGTAGACATGAACGTCAATGAGATGTGTGCCTAGTTCATAAGGAGCGACTAACCTAAGCCTACTTATCCCCCCCCCAGGCTGACAATAGAAGAACCAGAATTGGGAACCAGAAAACGAAGAGAACCGAGAACTGAGAGCATATTGTATTTTAATCATGCCTTTATATACACATAAAATTAGACCATACGGTAAACCGATCATAAATCTAACGTTGATACAGAACAAAGGAAAGAGAAGGTAGTGAATAGGTACAACATATACACAATTAAGTAAACGTAGTTGATAGTAAATAACAATATAATAAGTGTAAATATACTAAACGAGAGGACCGGACAAGGCAAACATCACAGTCATAGAAAAGAAATAATTACATTGTCCACAGTCATAATAATTGAAAAAAATGTTTTGAAACACAGTTCTCGAAGATGATCAATCTTCATTAGGTACCTGGCATATCACATAAGTATATTAGTTCACGTTGCCATGCTCCAGTTAGCATAGACAAATAGGGCTGTCAAGTGAAATGCAACAGTAGTGACGAGGGGGTGGGTAGTAATAGAGTTAGTAATAACAAAGAGCATTAATGATCAAATCTAAGATTTAAGAATATAGCAAAACGAAAATTATGATGAATTCAGAAGCTTAGAATTTGTATGAGCACAACGAATGAATACACTTGTGTCATTGTGAACAATTTTAAGGTATATCACTCATGGTCGCCAATCATCACTCAGGACTTAACCACGTAGTCTATATCTATTAACATGGCTCACCCCAATTGTCAATGTCTTCATGCAGTGGCGTCATATATTGGTTTCGCTGCCCCTAGCTATCTTCCAGTTTAATCCTACACCAGATACCATTGTTTGTCAAGGGAGGTGGGAGGTTAAATACAAATAACACATGTTCTAACCACCTCAACTGATGAAAACTTATTACTTCATCAGTTGATTTACCATATTTACGTAAATACTCTATTCCTAATCCACATATTCGTTACTTAGTGGTCTCAATACGTGGATTATATATAAACAGTTACTAATGAGTGAATAGGATTAGACTTGCATGCTAATCAAAATTAGAAGTACAGATCAATGTATTTGAAATCAGTAAATGAAATGTTAACTATTCAACTTTTACTCGAATATACGAATTTTTAAGGAGTTGAGACTGAAAGAGTGTTGAACAGTTTCACTAATTATATTACAAGAAACTTGAATGATTCAAAATTATTCACAAACATAATTCAACACAATGAATACAGTCATCTAGTCAAAACAAACTTCCAAATTGTTGAAACTCATCATTTCAATGTATTGCATATACATGAAGTATGGATACCCAGTAATATGAAGTTCTCCTTCACTACTTCTATTGAATACATCTACTTAACTGGTTTGTATTTCAGCCCACAACAGAACAGAACCAGCCCAACCCTCCTCCTTTATCTGGACTTTAGGACCAGCAGCAACTTTGTGGGGGTTCCAGGTGGAGCATCCTTCGAATGATACAAGTATTTCTAAACAGTTGTTAACACAATATACTTTGCATCTGTTGTCTAGATACCTGTTGGGGATGTTAGATCCCCAGAATTCTCTTAGTAACCTGTTATTTTTGTGATTTATTTGTGTAAATTTAAATTTCTTATTTTCGCGCCAGAAATTCCCCTTTTCACCTTCAGTTCGTGTTACCCACTTAGTGAGACGCTAAATCTTATTGGTTCGTTGTTTATTTTAGTACGCTATTTGTAACATTTCAAGGACGCTCTCTTTTTTTTGTATATATACGCATGAGATGTGTGAATGTTCGTTCGTTGCCGGCTGCCTGTGGAATTAAACGTTTTCTTGCTGACCTTTGGACTTCTCTCTCTAGTTAGCTGGGCTGGGGCGCTGCAAATAGCTTAGCTTCCAGGTTGCTGTGTTGCTGGTTATACGTTCGTTAGCAGTAACCCAACAAGTGGCGACGGGGATGGGATTAAAATGGATCCATCAAAAATAGACTTATTATGGGAGCAGCAGCTAAAGCTGATTCAAATGCTTGCGGACGCGAAAATTTCATCTACTTCCTCACCTAGCACATCCACTACCACTGCACCTTCAGTCGATGGCGTTGCAAGCAGCATTGCTGAGTTTCACTATGATCCTGATTCAAACATTACTTTTGATATGTGGTTTCGGCGCTATGAAGATCTGTTTAAATTTGATTTTGCAACGCAAGATGATGCTTGGAAAGTCCGGCTGCTACTTCGCAAGTTGGGTCCAAGTGAGTTAGACAAATACTGCAATTTGATCCTACCGCAGAACCCACGTGACCGCTCGTTTGCTGAAACTGTCCAGTCACTGAGTCAGCAGTTTGGAGACAATTCCTCCCTATTCAATACTCGTTACCGATGCCTCAAGTTAATTATGAACGAAGATAGTGACTTCCTTACTCACGTTGGCATCGTAAATCGCGAATGTGAACGTTTTCGTCTTAAATCTCTTACAGAAGATCAGTTCAAAGCCCTTATTCTTATTTGCAGTCTACAATCGCAGAAGTTTAGCGATATTAGAACACGGCTGCTATGTCGACGAATCGCAGAAGTTTAGCGATATTAGAACACGGCTGCTATGTCGA
The DNA here is from genome assembly GCA_034768735.1 of Schistosoma mekongi. Taxonomy (NCBI): domain Eukaryota; kingdom Metazoa; phylum Platyhelminthes; class Trematoda; order Strigeidida; family Schistosomatidae; genus Schistosoma; species Schistosoma mekongi. The sequence goes on along the minus strand of CM068306.1, from coordinate 1,054,273 downwards.
CTTGATCAAGATCCTAAATTAACGCTGTCTGACATCGCTAATGAATATCAACGTTTGATCAACATCCAGCGTGATACTTCTATGGTCCAGTCTGGTGGTAAATACAACTCTGAAGTCCACACGGTACGTCAGTCTTCTAATAATAGCACGCCTTCAGTTGTTGCATCCAGCTCATCACATTCTAACTTAGCTCTGTCATCGAAAACGAAGCCCCCAACGCCATGCTGGCATTGTGGAGCATGGCATTTTGTTAGATTCTGCCCGTACAAGCTCCATCGTTGCAGAACCTGTAACTCCATCGGTCATAAGGATGGGTATTGCAAACGCCAGAAGCTGCAGCAGCCTTCACATCGGTACAAAAACGTTAAGAAGCCTGCTTCACGACCTAGCAAAAATTCACTGAGTTTGCTTGCATCGTGTCATAGCTCTACCCCAGGTAAGAGGAAATTTATTACTCTAAATATTAATGGGTATATGTTTAGATTGCAAGTAGACACTGCTTCAGATATTACGATTATATCCCATAAATCTTGGATTAGAATGGGCAGGCCATGCATGGAGCCAACTACACAGAGGGCGCGTACAGCATGTGGTAATTATTTGCGCATGTTGGGACAGTTGAAGTGTGTTATATCCTTTCAGGATATAACGTTCACTGGGGTATGTTATGTTACGACAACTGATTTAAATTTGCTGGGATTAGATTGGTTTGACCAACTGCGCTTAGCCGACGTTCCATTAAGCACTGTATGCCAACTGGTACATCAAACCCTAGAGCCAGAGAACTACACGTCGAAGATATTGGCAGAGTTTCCATCTATCTTTCAACCTGGTCTGGGTTGCTGCTCTACAATGAAAGCTACTCTACGGCTACAGCAAGGGGCTAAACCTGTTTTTCGTCCTAAGCGACCAGTGCCGTATGCAGCATTACCCAAAGTCGATGAAGAGCTCAATCGCCTACAGCAGCAAGGGGTTATCACGCCTGTTTCCTACTCTGCCTGGGCGGCACCGATTGTGGTTATCAAGAAGGCGAACGGCACAATACGCATATGCGCAGATTTTTCCACAGGCCTTAACGCAGCCCTTGAACAACATCATTATCCACTACCAGTTCCTGCAGACTTATTTACTATGCTAAACGGCGGAAAATTTTTCGCAAAGTTAGACCTTGCCGATGCTTATCTACAAGTGGAAGTGGCGGACGAGTGCAGAGAGCTACTGACAATTAATACTCATCGTGGGATGTTTCAATACAACCGTTTGCCATTTGGCGTCAAGACAGCGCCCTCCATCTTTCAGCAACTAATGGATACTATTTTAGCTGGCATCTCGGGGGTTGCTGCTTATCTCGATGATATCTTGATTGTCGCTACTTCGCCAGAAGAGCTTCATGAGCGTACGATAACAGTGCTACAACGCATCTGTGAGAATGGGTTCAGGCTCCGCCGTGAAAAATGTCAATTTTTCCTGAGGTCAGTAAAATACTTAGGATTCATTTTTGATGAAAGAGGACGCCGACCAGACCCAGAAAACATTCGTACTATTCAACAAATGCCAGCACCTACAGATGTCCCTTCACTCAGATCCTTCCTTGGAATGATCAATTACTACTCAGTTTTTGTTCCATCATTACATCAGATACGTCACCCACTAAACCATCTGCTTGGGAAGAACACACCTTGGATTTGGACCAAGGAATGCGATTTAGCCTTTCATAACCTGAAGTCTGTACTGAGCTCTAACATGCTGCTGACGCACTACGATCCAAAATTACCAATCATCGTAGCGGCCGACGCTTCAAGTCACGGGATAGGCGCAGTTATATCCCACGTATTTCCTAATGGAGGGGAAAAAGCAATAATGCATGCTGCCCGTGCACTAACTCAAGCGGAAAGGAAATATAGTCAGATAGAAAAGGAAGCGCTCGCCCTCGTTTTTGCTGTAAGGCGTTTCCACAAATTTTTGTATGGACGGCGATTTACACTGCTGACGGATCACAAGCCTCTGCTCACAATTTTCGGTCCGAAGTCCGGTATCCCACTTCATTCAGCAAATCGTCTGCAACGCTGGGCCCTAATCTTGTTGGGCTATGATTTTGATATTCAGCACAGGCGCACTCAGAATTTCGGTCAAGCAGACGCCTTGTCTCGACTAATCAGCGAGAACTCTATTGTGGAAGACGACACAGTCATTGCCTCACTATCCAAAGAAGACTACGCAGCATCCTACTTGACGAACGCAGTCCGTGCGTTGCCAGTATCGGTGTCAGACATTCAAATGGCCTCCAAGAACGATGCACTGATCAGAAAAGCTATGAAATATGTCATGAAAGGGTGGCCGCACATCGGTTTCGAGGGTGATATGAAGCAGCTTTACCACCGGCGAGATTCATTATGCATCGTGGATGATTGTCTAATGTTTGGAGAAAGGGTAGTTGTGCCAAAGTCCCTACGATCGAGAGTCCTAAAACAGTTTCATACTGGTCACCCTGGAACAAGACGAATGAAGTCCATAGCCCGCAGTTTTGCATACTGGCCGCTGATGGACCAACACATTGTCGACTTGGTGGGCAGGTGCACACAATGTCAGCAGGCAGCAAAGTTCAACTCTAGAGCACCACCATTAGCCTGGCCACAGCCTGAGTACCCGTGGTCACGAATACATATCGACTTTGCCGACCCAGTCAACGGAGTTACCTACTTGGTCGCGGTGGATGCTTTCTCAAAATGGCCGGAGATTTTCCCCGTAGTGCCACCGACTGTTACGAAGACGCTACAGATCCTCATTGAGATTTTCTCCAGAAACGGCCTGCCAGATGTGATCGTTTCAGACAACGGGTCCCAGTTTACTTCAACCCAGTTTCAGGATTTCTGCCGACGGCTGGCCATCACACACTACCGTTCACCACCTTATCACCCGCAGTCCAATGGCCAGGCGGAGAGATTCGTGGATACCTTCAAGAGGGCGCTAATTAAGTCGAAAGGGGAGGAGACGCCCATCGAAGCATTACAAAACTTCTTATTCGTCTATCGAACGACTCCAAATGATGCATTGCCAGAGAAGAAGTCTCCAGCGGAAGCCCTTATGGGTAGGAAACTTAAGACAGTCCACAATCTGATGCTACCAAGCAGGACCGCATGCACAGAGACCAAGAAGTTGCCGATGTATGAGGTTGGGTGTCCGGTGTACGCTCGTGATTATAGACCCAACCACAGACCCTGGACGGAGGCCCGTGTGGTAGAAAGACGGGGTCATGTTATGTACGAAGTAGAGGTGAAGGGGGAGAGATGGACTAGACACTGGAATCAGCTGCGCGTTCGAATAACTGCAGATCGACCCAGTTCAAATCAAAATCTCCCGCTGGAAGTCCTTCTGGATACTTTCAATCTACCCCCATCTCAAGTAGATGAAGCGGACCAAGAGCCAATCAACATAGGTGTCAGAAGACGGTCACTCAGACAGCGGCGACCAACAGTCAAATTGCAAGTGAACCCCAAGAACGTTCGCTATTAAAACGGGGGAGGTGTTGGGGATGTTAGATCCCCAGAATTCTCTTAGTAACCTGTTATTTTTGTGATTTATTTGTGTAAATTTAAATTTCTTATTTTCGCGCCAGAAATTCCCCTTTTCACCTTCAGTTCGTGTTACCCACTTAGTGAGACGCTAAATCTTATTGGTTCGTTGTTTATTTTAGTACGCTATTTGTAACATTTCAAGGACGCTCTCTTTTTTTTGTATATATACGCATGAGATGTGTGAATGTTCGTTCGTTGCCGGCTGCCTGTGGAATTAAACGTTTTCTTGCTGACCTTTGGACTTCTCTCTCTAGTTAGCTGGGCTGGGGCGCTGCAAATAGCTTAGCTTCCAGGTTGCTGTGTTGCTGGTTATACGTTCGTTAGCAGTAACCCAACAATACCATCAACGAAAACTCCAGTCAGTGACAGAAAACAAACCAAGAGAATTCCAGGTGGGGAGGAAATTATGAAAAGACACTAGAGATGGATAGGTCACACATTAAGGAAATCACCAAACCTCGTCACATGACAAGCATCAACCTGGAATCCTGAAGGCCAAAGAAAAAGAGATAGACCAAATAGCACATTACTTTGGGAATTAGAGGCAGACATATATATTAGAATGAATAACACTTGGGAAGAACTGAAAAGACGATTTGAGGACATAGTTGGTTGGTAAATGCTGTAAGGTGGAGTATGCTGTACATGGAGTAACAGGCATTGATTGATTGACACCATGAATATTGTCTAGTATTACATTCTTTTCAGGAATGATCAAAACAACCATTTTTGTATTTTGTATAATTTTCATATGTCTAAAATAGTTAATCACATCTTCATCCTACCGACTGCTGAGTGTATTGTTTCCAAGATGAAAATAATCAAAGTCATTCTTATTCGTATTTAGTCCCATTCAATATAACTCTTTTATATAGTCGTCTTCTCGAAAAATATTGTTGTAATCATCATCATCAACAATGCCTGTTACCCGCACGTGGAGCATAGGCTACTCATCAGCATTCTCCAACCAACTCTCTCCTGGAATTCCTTTTCCAGCTCTTTCCAAGTGCTCTTCATTTTATTTATGTCTGTCTCTAATTCCCGACGCAATGTAATATTAGGTCTTCCTCTTTTCCTTTGGCCTTTAGGATTTCTTCGGCTGGATACAAATGTGAAAACAGTTCTGTTGTATGGAGCTGAAACTTCGAGAACTATGAAAAGTATCCTACAGAAAATACAAGTATTCATAAACTACTGTATGCGTAAGATACTTCGGATTCGTTGGCCAGACACCATCAATAACAACCTGTTGTGGCATAGAACAAATCAACGGAATTCCAGCCGAGTAAGAAATTAGGAAAAGACGCTGGAGGTGAATTGAACAAACATTGAGGAAATCATCAAACTGTGTTACAAGACAAGCACTTACTTGGAACCCTAAAGGCCAAAGAAGAAGAGGAAAACCCAGGAACACATTTCGTCAAGAATCGGAGACAGACATGAAGAGTAGTTGGGAAGAGCTGGAAAGGAAAGCCCAGGACAGAGATGGCTGGAGAATGCTGGTGGGCGACCTATGCTCCACCTGGGGTAACAGGTATTGATTGATTAAAAGCTAATTGGAACACTGATATGTCTAGTCGATTATCATCCTATGTATACCATGAGTGTAAATCGCTGCTGCCGGTTCGAAGCCCGGATAAAGGAGGAGGGTTGGGCATGGGGTTATCAACCCCATCCTGCAAAACAACAACCTTGCTAGAGAAAACGCTAACTAATAAAAACCTTTATAATTATTTTCACTGTTGTAAAGTACGAAGATAATCTTACTAGTCGTATGATTGTTTCTGCCATATAAAGTTGTAATAAAAGATGTGGTCTACAAAAATGTGTACGTGGATTTGTTGAATGAAGGAAAATGACTCTGGGTTACGAGAACAGGATCATAGTTGCGTAAGATTCCGATAATTAAATGTCCTCATTGCACGTCATCCCACTTAGATTACTTTAATTTCAAGCACAAATACTAATAGTCTGATGCAATTAAGTTGAGAAATCGTTATATCGGATTATATAAAATGATATTCAGAATCAACTAAATAAAAATGCTGTTAGCTCGGCAAGCAAAAAGGAAGTATTTCAAGGAATGTAACTGAAACATTTCACGAATATACACATCACAGAGAAATCTACTATAAAAAATGTTGTTATTCTCGGGGTTAATAAGAACCTCTACAGATTTCTTAGTGAATGTTGAAAAATGGTCTATTGCGAATGGTCTTCAACTCAAACCTTTTAAATGTAAAGCTGTTAATTTCACTTGAGAACTTGTGAAGTATCCTGGGTATCGGATTATTTACCCATGAAGGTACTTTCCTTAAGTAAGATACTGAAAGATTCTACGTAATTTTGGCATTACGTAACAGATATTATAACAATTTCTCAATCCCTGTATATTACATACCACTCAGTACTACTCCTCACAGTTCTACGATGAACCTATAAGAAAGCTCTACATGGTGTTATTTAAAGTATTAGAAGTACCTAAAGAAAAGTAAAAATGTCCACCCCGTTTACGGAACATCTGCTATACATTGAAATCCATACTGTTTAATATTCAGGTTATTAATTACTGTTAAGCTTCTTCCCAGGTCCCATATGTTTTTCAACTGTAGGAATGCTGCCCTGGCTTTGCCAATCTTTGCCTTTACATTAGCATCGGACTCTCCTTGTTCATCGATGATGCTCCCCAGATATGTGAAAGTATTCACTTCTTCCAGAGTTTCTCCATCGAGTTGAATTGGGTTGGTGCTCCCTGTGTTGTATTTAAAAATCTTGCTCTTTCCCTTATGTATGTTCAGGCCTACTGATGCTGAAGTTGCTGCTACACTGGTTGTCTTTGCTTGCATTTGTTGGTGTGTATGTGCTAAGAGAGCTAGATCATCCGCAAAGTCCAAATCAGCGAGTTGCATCCTACTTGTCCATTGAATTCCGTGCATCCCCTCAGATATGGAGATCTTCATGATCCAGTCAACATATGGGACTCAAAACAAACATCAACTAACCTCAAAGTCAGACTCTTCAATTCGAACGTGAAGACAGTCCTGCTGTATGGAGATGAAACTTGGAGAATTACTGCAAACATCCTCAGACGGATGCAAGTATTTATAAACAACTGCCTACGAAAGATACTGAATGTCCGTTGGCCGGAAACCATCAGCAACAACTTACTATGGGAGAGGACAAATCAACTTCCAGCCGAAGAGGAAATTAGGAAAAGACGTTGGAAATTGATAGGACATACATTACGCAAACCATCAGACTGCATCACGAGACAAGTATTAACATGGGAAACGGAAAAGAGGAAGGCTAAATAAAACACTGTGTCGAGAATTGGAAGCAGACATTAAAAGAATGAACAGCAACTGGAAACAATTTGAAAGGATTGCTCAGGACAGAGTTTAATGGAGAATCCTGGTGAGCGGCCTATGCTTCTCAGTGAGGGCGTAAGTAAGTAAGTAAGTTCTTCCTAGGTATATATATTTATTTATTGAGATGTTTATGGTGGAGAGGAAGAACTTGTTGAGATACTATGATCTATCAATATCAAATTGCTAATGAATTAAGGTGGTTTTGTGAAGATAGGTATTAAGCTGTAAACAAGAGGTCACTGAACAGATATTTCATTCTATTATGGGAATCCCCAGTAGTTTTCACCATTCATTTCGTCAAAGAACTAAACGTAGAACTCTCATGTCTCACTGCGAACGCTTAGTCACCTGCACCGCTGAATCAGTTTTCATTGGTAGAATTTTCATTTCCATCACTTTGTGATTTAGGGCGGCTTTCATCTATTGTCATTGGTGATAACTGTCTCACTCCTGAAAGGGTTCACTTATGTTTATATACTTTACAGAGTGTCATATAGAGTTCAAAAGTAGTGTAAAATGCATTGACTTTATCAACTAATGATCTAAACATACTTTTGACTGTAAACCATTGACAAGATATAATAATTGTTCCTCAAAAACATTTTACAATAGACACTTGTTTAATGTGCCTGATAACTAAGTACAGAACTACGAGTATGCTTATTCTCATATGTTGATTTCCACTGTTGAAAAGTCTAAATGCTCAGAAAACATTTTTTCCAAGTTTGTTCAAAGTCAAGATGATTAAATGTACTTGAAAAAGAGTAGATATATAGTGTGATTGTGTTACATTATATTTTTATCTAATTAGTATAGACAATATTTTGTACTGTTTAGGTTGGACTATGACTGGTAAGCACAATCCAGAATGGGCGTTTCGTCCCATTTGGGACTCTTCTGCTGGATGTACCTGCATCCTAATGTTGGTGTTCACTCTGAGATTGGAACTCAGTCCATCTGTTGTCAGATGCCAGTCTAATGTGTGCAACTGTTTGGAATCGGTAATCTAGTGGTGAAAGCGAAGGTGTTCGACACAAAACGGACTTGGTGCGAATCCTAGTGTGAACATAAACATTGAGGTGCAGGTAAATCCAGATGACGAGTCCCAAATAGAATAATACGGGCGTGCTGGATTACTTTTACCAATCACAAACCAACTAAAACAATACTTGTGATTTATCGCCATATCGAGGTAATCCGTTCAAAAAGCACGTATATCAACAGAGACTGACTGGCTGCAGTCCATAATAATTCAATGGGAAGATACGAAATCATCCTTATTAATAGGTTATACTGTTTAATAGCTTTAGTTTGGTTAAGTTTCTTATGAACTGGGTGGTTTAATTGTGGAGTGTATTTATTCATGACGGACGAATTCATCGGTACAAATTCCTCATAGACGTGAGCTATGAGATTCTCTCCATAAGCAATTACCAGCTTGTTCTGTCGACGTTGTATTTAATTCCAAGTAGTGTAATACTGTAAATTAGGTGAAGGAAGTAATCAGAATAAATAAAGAGAATGTCAACAACAACCAGTCAGATTCAAGGTTGACAGAATAGTCCATTAGTCGCTTTCTGGAAGAGTTTCATAACTCACTTCTGCAAAATGTTTGCGCCTATGAAATCACCCAGAATGAAGGTAAAAACTCTAAAAATGAACCATCTAACTAAGAGAATGCAACCAAAACAAAACAATCCACCTGATCTAGGCAAATTTGCATTGCATAACAATGATGTACTCAAGACTAAAACCAATCGCCTTCACGTTGCATAAGGATCACAATATCAACGATTGAATCTGAATTCAATTATACACACCATTAACGTATGCGAAATATTGTATCCATCAGTGTCGATGAAGAGATACTTATTAATAACGATGTGAAATAATAATTCTACAATGCTTCAAATTGTTTGTAGCTAGAAGCATAAATCATTAGATTTTGATTCATTGGTTGACTGATCTAAGATTATAATAAACGCCATGAGGCATCCAGATCATTCAACTGATCGGTGATAAAGTTGTAAGTAAATATTTTTATGAAATCATAATTTTCAATAAAGTAATTATCTAATGCCCTCCTTGTTTACAATAATTAGTGGGCTGATCCATGTTAATCGGTGTAGATTATCTAGATGAGATATGTGTGATAATCGTAACCGGTGGTTATAGACTATGGGTGATATGGCTCAAAATCCTTTACAATGTCTTCCTCCTACCAATTTTAAGCTTCTAAACTGATCATAATTTTCTGTTTATTATAATTTCTTAAATCTTATCATCCATCGCTAATCCTTCATTACTTTGAGATTTGGTCCAACAATTTCATCTGTCTCTTAATTGAGGCATAGCAACTTAAACTAGTAGGCGTTTGTACAAAGTTCAACGTTGTGACTAACTGACTGACTGACTGACTGACTGACTGATTTACAAGAATTAATTATGAATATCACCTTGTTAATTAAATCATTTTCATAAACTGACAATCTCGTAAGTTCTTTCTATTCTGTTTAGTACAATCGTTCGATTTATTTGCTTATGTAATCATCATATAGAAATCATTATTTCAAAGTACATTCTATCTAACTAGTATCATAGATACAATTCCAATTGAATGTATCCTACTCTTATCATTAACTTAATGACATGATATCATAACTTCTTATAAAACTTGAACTTTAATCATATAAAAATACAAAAAGTTAAAAAAAAAAAATTATTCAATGTATATAGATACTACTGAATTGAATGTTACATAATCATGGTTACTAATCTAATTATTATTCTCTTTATTACATTCATTTTATTTATTAATTGTCAATTATATAATAATAATAATAATATAATAATAATACATTACAATATAATTTATGGTTAACATGGAAATTGAAATATAAACAAAACTATAATGAAGATATTGATGATTTAATACATTTTAATTATTGGCAATTGAATGTACAACAAATTCTATTACATAATCTTCAATATGATTTAGGCATTAAAACTTATCGTAAATCAATTAATCAATATACAATAATAAATTGGAATGAATATAAGCAAAGATTTCATCATCAAATAATACAGAATAAGCATATAGTATTAAATGATGATGTAATAAGAAGAAATAATGTAATAGATGAGAAATTACCATTATATTTAGATTGGCGAGATAATGACACAGTAACTACAGTGAAAACACAAGTTGGTTATTGTAATTTCTTTTTTATTCATTATGTAATTCAATTGTTTTTGGCTTGTGTTATGTTTTATATGTAAAATGGAATCCACTTTGTTGACTGTATTGAATACTTAGTTACATTTGAAATCATTGACACTTATCAAGTACATTAGGAGATTTCGATTTATACAGTTGTGATGCAGTGAAGGAGTAGGCTGTGAAAATGCTAAGGGCGACCAAACTAAAGCATTGAACCAGTTTATGAAGTCATTGACAATTGGAATAATTCATGTTGGTAGGTGTAGATTACCTGGTTAAGGTCTACGTGATGATCGTAACCGATGGTTATAGACTTTAGGTAACATAGCTCAAAATCTTGAACAATAGCGTAAGCGTATCCTTTCCTTGTCCTCCCGTAAATTTTAAGTGTCTGATTTTCTGTTTACTGAATTACGTTTTCTTGAATCTTGTCATCTATTTCTAATTCTTTCCATTATTACTAACTCTGTTACTACCTCCGCTGCTTTGGGACTTGGTCAGACAATTTCACTCTACTATCTGCTAATTGTGGTATAGCAAATTGAATTGATGTACGCATATACCTAGTTCTACGTTGCAAATGATTGACTGAATTACTAACATTTGTGTCATGTTACGTCATCGATTTAGTAATGTTTGTTTTCACCTGTATGTTGTACTGGTAGAACAAAACTTTACTTTATCTCACAATTTTATCTACAGTCAGTGGAGGTATAGACAAAAAAGCAAATGAGATATCGGAGTTTGTTCTTAGTTTTCTTACTTTTTACAGTACAATTTAGACGGTTTAACATACAGTACTATATATAAGCCGATCAATTCAATAGTAGTAACTATCGGGTGTCTAGACAAATGGAAGGAAAATTACATTGGATCTCTAATTACTAAATAAGCGAGGTCAGATAAATCAACACACTAGGATCCTGTGAGTTTTAAACACACATTATAAATTTTAGTATGAGATTATAGAGTCATAGCTAATGAAGTTTAGTGCCAAATTTGATTTGGCATTCGAATATTGAAAGTTTTGATATGTGTTATAGAGTGCGGACTCAAAAGGCCTTAGATAGTGTTTCATTAAATGGCATTTTAGGTTAGAAAGCAACAAGTGTCCCAGCCATTGTAAAACAAAGGTTCATTAAGACGAGGACAACCATTGCCTCCAAAGATTATCTATGGTAAATTAAGATATCATCAAGGTGTTAACTATCTGTATATTTAATTCAACTATTTGTTATGACATTTTTTAGGGTGATTGTGCATCTTCATGGGCATTTGCTGCTGTGGAAGCATTAGAAGGGCAAATTAAATTAAAGACAAATAAACTTATTCCATTATCAGCACAACAGTTGATTGATTGTACTGGAGATCATGAATGTGTGGAGAATCCATTACCAGTTGGATTTGACTACATACAACATAAAGGTGTTGAATCTGAGGATGATTATCAGTTCGTTGGAAATGTAAGTACGTGATTGATTGGCATAATGTATAAAATACTAAAATCTCTAAAACTATCAGACACTGAAATAGACTATGGGAATTGGCTTCATGATTTCTGCTATAGACTGAATTAATAGTCTCATTCATAGCTTACTCTAAATGACAGATTGTAACTCCATTGTAAAGTTACACATAACTTACACTGCTTGATGACTTCATTTGCTCGACTCACCCTAACATTAGTGTCCAAACATATATACTAGTGCAATCTGGCTATGAGTTAAGTTGTATTTAAAATGATAATAACAGAAAAGCTTACAAACATCAACCAAACATCCAGTATTGAGATAAGTTCCACGAAGTAGAATAATCAATCTCATTTGTGAGCATTGCCGTTTACTCGTTGACTTTAAACAACATGACGTTCACTAACCATTTAAGATAGAAGATGATAGGTGTAGCAGGGATATATATTCCACTAACTCTACAAGACTGGCTTTTTAAATATTTTAAAGTTAACAGTCATAGATGAAGGTTTATAACGAAGTATATTAATGTGAATAAATATTTCTACGTGGAATGCAACTAACTACCATTCAATTATAAGATGACAATTTGGAATGAAGATGTTTCAATGAAGAATACAGTTCTTCTAGACGAAATCCACAACCAGAACTATACATTCGTAGCAAATAATAGCCAGTAATAAAATAAAGAATTATCAAATCATTTACCATAGCAACCAAAATCTAATCAAATTGTTAAGAAATAAATAAACTGGAGAGGGTTTATAATTATTTTCTTCAAGTAGTCATTTAGAGAGGTGTTACTTCATCACATAACGAAGTTGTCAAGACATAATAAAACTTCTCAAGTATTGGATGAAACACATCAACATAACAGTAATAGAAATGCTAAGAAGGTTTATCAAGTTGATGAATGGTAAGGTGAGGAAGAATAAATAGTGAAAATAACTTGTAAATGGATTAAAGTGAGAAGAGTATTCAATATGCTTGTTTTGTAGACAAAATACCAGGCTAAAATTGTTAAAATTGTCAACCCCTCGGTTGTACACAGATTCATCAACTGAACTCCTCTTGGATGAATTATTCCAACTATGCAAATGATTTTGAAAGCTAACTCCCTGGGCGGCACATAACCTGAATTGACTTAAAGCTGAAGAATAAAGCAGCTGGCTAATATTTGACATCCTTTAAACAACCTAAGTGTAAGATATCCATTTGGAAAGTGTACTCTGTGTACAGTCGACATAACCTACATAAAAGGAACAAAGAAATTGGTAAACGCACACTGATTTGGCCTAAAGTGGAATTTTATCCTTCACATCTCCTAGAATAAGGTTCCTCGTGAAGAAAACATTTCTAAGTTCTATCATAAAAAGTGTTCAAAATTAGAGACTTTGGGAGTCTGTTTTAAGTATTTCTAGTGCTACATCATCTTTGGAGTCAACGTTCATGAATATTACTTTTTTGACACATTGGCTACTTTCTCCGATTTGTTGTCTTCGCTTTAGGTTCTCGTCAATGATTCTGGTATTTGTGGGTGGAGGAGCGGGGTGTAATAAATTTTGAATGAGTGTTAACAGAATTTCATCCATTTCATCATCAAGCTTCATACTTAGGAGTAACATTATAAAAAATCGCAATATGGTTTTCAAAGTCATCAGAACATCTCAACAGTTTCACATAGTTTACACCAACAAAAATGTCTAAGTTAAACAAATATATGTGTATGGTCAACATAGAACCTGGAACATGTATACATTAGTCCAAGTTGCCATACCTTAAAAGCACAACAAGATTAACACCATATTAGTGGAAGTAGAAGTTACAAGTGCATGATCAGGTAACAGGAACATTTATTACACTAAATCAATCTCATAAAATACAAACCAACTGATATATGATGAAAATGATACAATGTGGCATCTAGTCTAAGGGATTTGCTCTGCAGTACATTATATTGTAATGTAGGGTAGTATTTGAGATAATCAGCAGGAAACTCTGAAAAACACTAACTTCAATTCTACATGTAGGATCACTTCTCTTAAGATTGTAGCTACACTGTAACGATGAATATCAACTAGATTGAATTCTAGGTTGTTATGTATTGAAAAATAAATACTCTGTGCCCTTGATAACTGCCACTCAGAATACGGATACATCAGCTCCACGACTATCAACCCCCAAAACCGTAATAGAGAAGATAGTAGCTACGAGCCAACCAGACACAATCAATCCAGTCCAATTGCCGGTCATATTGTATTTTAATCATGCTTTTATATATACACAAATTCAGACCGCACAGCAAACCAATTAGGGATTTTACATTAATACAAAACAGAAGAGATTGTGGGTAGAATGGGGGGGAGTAACTTGTACACAACTAATTAACTGTAGTCCATAGTAAGAGACAATATAATAATAGCAAATATACTAAATGGGAGGACAGAGTAAGAGGAACATAACTATAATAAAAATGTAATGTTTACATTAAACACGACCAGAATAAATGAATTAGTCCTCTAAAATACAGCTCTAGAAGTTCTTTCACTCTTCTTTAGTGGTCCGACATAACATAGGTAAGGCAGGGTTTCCTTACTACTACATCTAATACCCATCATAGATACTACTACAGTATCTTCTTTTAAAACATTTTAAATACATCTCTTTTTAAAATAATATTTAGGTAGGAAATTGTACTTACAATTCATCAAAAGTTATCGCTACAGCATCCTCATACTTACAAGTGTTACCAGTTAGTGAAGATGAACTACAAAAAGCTTTGTATACACATGGACCTATAGCAGTAACAATTGTAATGACTCAAGAATTTCTTACCTATGAGTAAGTTAATTGAATACTTAGTTATTGGCTATAGTGAATAATTATTATGCATAAAGTATTACAACCTAGCAACTTCTTAATAAACTATGCCTAAAGCCCCCCCCCCTAGGGTTGCTGTCGATCCCAAGCCCGAATAATGAAAGAGGGTTGGGCATGAAGTTAACAACCACATCCCGTAAAAACAACAACCTTGCTAAAAATCGCTAACCAGTAAAAACCGTTTTAATCATTTGAATTCTGCCCTGAGAGTTGGGAGGTCTTCAGTTCGAAGAGTTATGACTCCTCATAATGAAGGCCGACTTTCTTCGGAAGCCACGTAACCGATGCCTCTTTTGACAACCACTTACTTACTTACTTACTTATGCCCGTTACTCCTCGCTGAGGAGCATAGGCCGCTCACTAGGGTTCTCCATTTAACTCTGTCCTCAGCAATCCTTTCCAATTGTTTTCAGTTGCTGCTCATCCTTTTAATGTCTGCTTCCAATTCTCGACGCAGCGTGTTCTTTGGCCTTCCTCTTTTCCGTTTCCCAGCAGGATTCCATGTTAATGCTTGTCTTGAGATGCAGTCTGATGGTTTGCGTAGTGCATGTCCTATCCATTTCCATCGTCTTTTCCTAATTTCCTCTTCGGCTGGAAGTTGGTTTGTTCTCTCCCATAGTAAGTTGTTGCTGATGGTTTCCGGCCAACGGACATTCAGTATCTTTCGTAGGCAGTTGTTTATAAATACTTGTATCCGTCTGACGATGTTTGCAGTAATTCTCCAAGTTTCATCTCCATACAGCAGGACTGTCTTCACGTTCGAATTGAAGAGTCTGACTTTGAGGTTAGTTGATATTTGTTTTGAGTTCCAGATGTTTTTCAACTGTAGGAATGCTGCCCTTGCCTTGCCAATCCTTGTCTTTACATCTGCATCGGACCCTCCTTTTTCATCGATGATGCTCCCCTTTTGACAACCACAGATAAAATTAATATAGATACATGGGATGTTTTCACGATGTGGGAGACAGGAAAAAGCATGCAAATAGCTGAGGTAATGTAAAGATACAACATGAAGATACTTGAAATAAGCCAGACCCATTGGTTACAAGCTGGACAGCAAAGATTATCCTCACAAGATATGCTATTATACTCCAGCCAGGAAGAAGAAAGTGCCACACACACAAAAGGAGTAGCAATATTGCTGTCCCAAGAAGTATGGAAGGTTCTTCCCTTATAGGATGGGAACCCAATGGACCCAGGAGCATCAAGGCATCCATCAAGACAAAGAAGGAAGGGGTTACAATGAATGTCATCTAGTGCTATGCAACCACCAATGACAGCCATGAAGACAACAAAAACCAGTTCGATGCAAGGTTGCAATCAACCATCGATAAATGCTCAGCCAAGGACCTGGTCATTCTGATGGCTGACCTAAACACCAAGGTTGGAATGAACCACATCGAATATGAAGACATTATGGGATGAAATGGACTGGGAGAAAGGAACGAAAACAGTGAAGGGTTTGCTAGTTTGCGTGCTTTCAACAAAATGATTATAGGTAGCACCATATTCCCCTAGAAACGCATACACAAAGCTACATGGGTTTCACTGAACCACATTACTGGGAGTCCAATGTATCACATCTGCGTTATTAAGAAGTTCAGGAGGGCCTTGGAAGAAGTTAGAGCAAGGAGAGGAGCTGACATAGTTTCAAATCATCATCTGGTGGTGGCTAAAATAAAACTGAAGCTGAAGAAGCACTGGACAACTGGAGCAGCAGTATTACAAAATTTTAACACAGCCCTTCTCCAGGATACTAACATACCCAACGAATTCAAAATAACTCGCAACAATGAGTTTCAGGCATTTCACGACTTACTAGAAAAAAAGGAAGCTGCAGTGGAGAACGAGTGGAAGGAGATTAAGGTGACAATAATTTCTACATGTCAGGAGGTTTTGGGTCACAATGAGCATCACCATAAAGAATGGATTTCTGTTGGTATCCTGGATAAGATCCGACAAATGAGGAGCAAGAAGATAGCAGTCAATAACAGCCGAACAAAAACAGAGAAATCCAAGGCACAAGCCAAATACACAGAAGTCAACGTGCAAGTGAAGAGAATCATTAGGTCGGATAAATGGAAATAAGTTAAGAACCTACCTATGACGGCGGAAAAGCTGCAAGGGAAGGAAATATGCGTTACCTATACGATACACCGAAGAAGTTTGCTGGGAAATTCAGTACGCCAAAACGGCCAACCTAGAACAAGGCTGGTAAACCAATCAGTGAGATGCAAGAACGAGGAAACTGGTGGGTGGGACACTTCGTAGAACTCTTGAATAGACCAGCCCCACTGAACCCATCAGTCATCAAAGCAGCAGCCACGGATTTCCCTATAAACACCAACTCACCAACAGTTGAAGTAATCAAAATGGCCATCCGATAAATCAAGTGTGACAAGTCAGCAGGACCAGACAACATACCAGCTAAGGAAGTGAAGTCAGATATAGATACAATTACAAAGATACTCCACATTCTCTTCAGGAAAATTTGGGACGGAAAACAAGTACCAACAGACTGGAAAGAATGGTATCTCATCAAGATACTAACAAAAGAAGATCTTATCAACTTTGAGAACTACAGAGGCACCACTCTAATTTCAGCAACATGAAAAGTCTTTAACAAATTGTTATTGAACCGAACGGGAGATCCAGTCGACCCCGAACGTCGAGATCAACAGGCTTGATTCCGTAAGGACCGATTGCGTACCGACCAAATGGCAAATCTACTGTTGATTGTTAAACAATCAATTGAATAGAATTCACTACTTTGCATCACCTTCCTCGATCACAAAAACGTATTCGACTGCGTGGATAGAAGAATATTATGGGGCCTTCTTTAGCATTATGGCGTACTCGGAAAAATAGTCAACATAAATACAGAATTCTTACGACGGACTACACTGTAAAATCGTGTATGGAGGTCAATTTACGGATAGACAAGGCTGCTTACTATCGCCCTTCCTCTTTCTAATGGTAGTTGACTAGATCATGAAGACTGCAACATCTAAAGGCAATCTAGGGATACGATGGATAACATGGATGCAATTAGATGACTTGGACTTTGCAGATGACCCAGCTGGCTCTTCTATCCCGCACAAAGCAGCAAATACACATGAAGACAAACAGCAGCCTCTGCAAAAGTAGGCCTCAATATACACGAAAGGGAAAGCAAGATCTTCGATACAAAATAACGAGCACTAATCAAAATACACTTGATGGAGAAGCTCTGGAAGATGTGGAGACTTTCTCATACTTGGGCAGCGTCATCGTTAAACAAGGAGGGTCTGAAGCAAATGTGAAGGCACTGTTTGGCAAGGTAAGGGCAGCATTTCTACAATCGACAAACATCTGAAATTCAAACTGTCATTAAAAATTAAAGTCAAAATTTTTAATACAAATCTGAAGACAGTTCTGTTGTATGGAGCTGAAACTTGGAGAACTACGAAAGTATCCTTCAGAAGATACAAGTATTTATAAACAACTGTCTGTGTAAAATACTTCGAATCCGTTGGCCAGATACTATCAACATCAACCTTCTGTAGCAGAGAACTAATCAACCGAATTCCAGCCGAGGAAGAAATTAGAAAAAGACGCTGGTGGTGGATTGGACACACACTGAAGAATTCACCAAACTGTGTTACAAGAGAAGCACTCACTTGGAACCCTAAAGGCCAAAGAAGAAGAGGAAGACCCAGGAACACATTGCTTCAAAAATTGGAGGCAGAGATGGAGAGAATAAATGGCACTTGGGAAGAGCTGGAAAGGGAATCCCAGGTTAGAGTTAGCTGGAGAATGCTGGTCGGCAGCCTATGCTCCACATGGGGTAACAGTCATTGATTAATTGATTGAACTTTTTAATCGGTGAAGTTTAATGCAAGCAGGAAAATCTAAAGTGATTGAGTAACGCGAGTATGGAATACAAATTGAAATGGTCTACTCAGCGCAGAGAAGGATGACGAAGAAGATGTACAATCAATAAAACCCTAACATAATGAGTAGTATTTACCCCATTAACTAACCATAATTGCGTATAATCAGAATCGAACTATACTGTTTTGTGTCAAGACTATTCATATCAATGAATTATCATAGTCAAAGTAGGTAGAGTGGGGTTCGAACTCTATGCATTACAGTTTGCTGAATCACATGTTTAGTCAGTCGATATTGTTACTATTATTATTGTTATTATTATTATTACAGTTAATAAGAAGTAAAACGATTGATTCTCACCTCTATACATTCATTTCCCTTATTTTATAGAAGTGGAGTTTTAATACCAACTGATTGTCAAGACAAAGAAGCTTTTGAATCAGTTCTACTTGTTGGCTATGGAATTGAGAATGAAACACCATATTGGTTAATTAAATTTAGTTTAGGTGAAGAATTCGGTGATCATGGCTATATGAAACTAGCTAGAAATAATAGTAATATGTGTCATATTGCTAGTTATGCCTATTATCCTGTTATATGATCAAAATGTTTGATGATGTAATATGCAGAAATTGTGATAATAATGAACTTGAAAGATCAATAAATCAATAAAATTGTCATGATATCATTTTGATGATGATGGAAGGTTTGGTTTAATTACGGATAATAGTTAACCAGAAACGATAGGACCTTGTACAAATCAGTTACAGTAATCAATAACAAATACAACTGTTTAGTCGACGTCCTTACGTCTACCTTGAGGCCTTTTTAGTTATAGACCTAAAAGGGAAGAACATGAAATCGACGAACTAATCAGATCATACTTCAAGCACTCCTTTATATGCATGTAAAACTGTACCACAGTCAATCAATTAGGAAAATAACACCAATACATGATATAGTCGACAAAGACATTGAACTGGAGTAACGTATACACAAGTAATTAACTGCAGTTTGTAAATGGAAACAGCTAACATAACAGTTAATAGGTCAAACGGAAAGTTAAGGCAAGAAGGAAGTAATAATAGTAAGAGTAAAATGTTTACTTTGCATACAATCAAAATAGGTGATAAAGTATTCAGACAAAGAGTTTCGAATGGCAGTCAATCAACTTTAGATGACCAACAATAACACATTTGTATCTTTTACTATTCGTTTAACAATCGTCATGATTATGCAATCAAATGCTTCATATTTCAAGTGTAGAAAATTCATAAAGAATGTATGTATTTCACTTGTAAGTTGATTTAAGAAGATTGTTCATTTAATTAGTATGGTGCAAGTATATGCTAATTCAAGTTGCTGTGTCAGATTAGTATAATTAGATGAATGGTAGAAGAGTTCTTATAATGATGTAACCATTGATAAGGATAATCGTTAAATGTTGAAAATATGAAACTGGAAGATGAATCGAAAACAAGACATATAAAGGCAACTACTGAAATCCGTTAAGTAGAGTAGGTGTTGATGGCATATATACCACTTTGATCAATTTTCAACTATATAACTGAATGCAACCTACACTTAATTCTAGTTGCAAACAATTCACGTATGTACGATTGTGCTTCACATAATGTATATAAGTTTATTACAGGAATGTAACTGATGTTGCTGTCAATTGGACAAGTTTGTTTGAAATCATTCTATAGATGAAGAATGTATTGTCAACTCTAAACCATGGACAAATATATCCCAGTCAGCTTTACTTTTATGTTCATAAGCTAATTTCAACTGAAACACTGATAAAACTTATTTCCTTTTGGTTATTTATGAAGATTAGTATTAGACAAGATGTTATCTACCAATTGAATTTGTTATCGCTTAGATTCAGTCCAATATAACCTTCCGCATAACACCGTGCATAATATTTTTAATAATAAAAGTGTTACTAATGTTGATTAGTATAAATGTACATTGTAGAAAAGATTTGTAGATTAAATTGATGGTCTTTGTTATGCTGTATTCTTTGAGTTGAATGATTTAATAATAAAGCTCTGATGAAGTCGTCAAAAATGATGACGAAAGCTACGCAATGAAATAAATACATGTATTGATAGCTCAATATTAACAGTTTTAACATAAATTTCCGATTATATTTTAACAACAGATATATAAGCTACAAAAACTCTCAATATACATTCAGATTAACACATATGATAAACAATTAGTAATAGAATTTGTAAGTAATTGAATTCAAATTAGACATATATACCAGGTGACTCAGTAACCTAGTAGTAAACTAGGTTTTATTTGTGCGAAACGAACAAAGTTCGAGTTCCAGTGTGGACATTAACACTGGAATACAGTTACATTCAGCTGATGAGTCCCAAATAGAATAAACTGGGCGTTCTGGAGTTCGCTTGCCAGCTACAATCCAACTCACGTTATTATTGTGTAAGGAACAAAAATATAGGTGAATTAGTCTCCTACATACGGAAGTCAACATATTTGGAGTTCAGTACAGAATACTATTTTAACCTCTTCATGGGCATAGCCTGCACTCACTCAACTACCCAGACACATAAACTTTTCGACTACTAACGATGCAACACAAAGAATGAGAGTAAACATCTATTTTTGTCAGTCTATCAGAATTACTTTGTAATCAGGAAGTGAAGAGTACATACTAATTTCCAACTGATTAAATGTTATTTCGATTATCTCTGTACCAATGGAAAATACATCAGCATCATCTGCATCCTTAAAATCAAAAAGTTTATCTCTATCCGATAGCAGACTTATCGCCTCATAGTTGATTACGCAGGTAAGGTTTAAAATTTCAGAAGACAAATGTTTGATTCCGAGGTTTTCTCAAATAACTCCATCAGTTTTCTTACCAAAAGTTTAACAACTGCGAGTAAGCCGTCGAAACTCAAAGTAGATCACTTGCATCCACTAAGGTTAAGCACTAGACATTTTGCCGTCGCCATTTCACACTACAAACAATACAAATAACCTAATGTAAACTTCATGCTAATCAGCTATAATGTAAAACATGGCATTATATGCACATAAGTCTACGTTTCCCATTTTTCTAAACGCGAGATTTAACACACACACACACAGGCACCAAAAATTTATGCACCATACAATTAAAAACATAATACTTAACAAACACAAAGACGGGAAAATCTCCACAAAGAAAAGGTAAAGTACAAAATTAAGACTAGAAAATTACAATGTGGCAAATAAGGTTAGCATGAAAATACAAACATGAAGTACCCCATTTAATTTAGAAAAGCCATCACACTTATGAAGAGTTTAAAAGGAAACTGCAGTGGCATTACATTCGGCCTCAATTCCGAGATATATCTAGTAAGGTCTCGAACCACCGATTTACACCATCTCTACGACTCCAGTCAGAAATTCCGGATGAATCGACAAATGCCAGTTCTATACAGCTCTCTTTCACTGCACGGAGGATGTTGTAATCAGACAACCTCTCCTCTTCTTACAACCAGTCCGTGTTGGCGAATAAAGCACGAAATGAAAGCTGCTCCAAAGATATTCGTAAAACATGACCAAGTCACCGGTCAGTGTTTTAAATGGTGATACCAACTGAATTAACACCACTGCCTCCAAATACACATTACAGATCCTCAGCATAACTAACATGATATTGACACTGAACATTACTCGTTCTTCAGAGACAACGATGATGTTACACAGATAGAAGCAGAACATGCTCAGCCCGGAAAGACCTGAAGAAGAACTCTCATCGAAGTGTTACAAACCTGATCATTGATAAACAAACTTACATCAAAACGGAGCCAAAGATGACCTAGATTAGAATAAGCCGATCTGATTTTGATTATGCGTAAACTGATCTCATCTGACACACATCCACAAATATTAACCCAATCAATCATGTTCACGAACTTCTGGATCACCTTTAACAGTTCACCATGAGGAATAAGAGCAGGTATACACTACTACCAGTCTTCTAGAAATAATTTACATTTAGGAACCGTAAAGTGAATGGCATAGCTACAGATACTAATTATCAACTGATTAAGTGCGATTTAGATGGCTTGTGTGTTATCACAAGGTAAGGGAATATCATCCATGTACTCTTGGTCAAAAGGTCCTCCTCCAGTTTTGTGAATCCACGCCACCATAATGTGCGTTTTTCTGACCTAATTCCAGAATATCATAGACATTAAAGTCGGAGAGGAATGGTGAAATTCGTCGTGTCTAACATTAGTGGTAGGCTGGAACAGTGGGAGTGGCGGTTGCATGTCCTCCTACTGATCGAACAGCTTGTATACGAATCCTTTAGGATGTTAATAAATCGCTCTCTAACAAACAATCGCAGAGCCCAGTCCTGACCAACAATAGAAGACAGTTCCGATGTCAGGAAATAACATATCGACTGTTGGCCTGTAAATGAGCTACCGTGTCCCAATACTTAACACAGGATGAAGATACGATCAGTGTATCCAAGGCAAGATAGAAAAACAGCACACTCCTCGCGAGTCAGTCTTTCATGTGTTTTGCACAACATGTGTAGCAAATTATTTGGACTTCCGGGAGTAGACTGATCCCTCTACAGTTGCCACGCTGGTAACGTAGGCTTTTCTTAATGATGAGGATGGTGACCCCTTCATTCCAAGATGATTGAACACTCAGATTCTTAAACCTTCCCAAACAATCTTGTCAGCTTTCTGAATAGTTCACCACCAGTGGCCTCGTAATTTATTGAGATTCAAAAATCGAAGAATCGCCCGGAACTTCCTCTTCGTTAGCTAAAACTATCTGATAGAAGTTGTGAGAGCAACAGACCAACTGACCTGACCCATGAAGAACTCAACACACCGCCTAGTACCAAACTCCAAATGATATTTTGCCACAGTAGAAGCTATAGCCAATTAACTAGTAAAATCTGTTTAGGTAAACATAACCAGCAGATCATGACGAATACAAATGTAGTAGTGGAAAAAAAGATTGAACACAGAGTGTGATTCACAAAGACATAATTCGTAGCAAAAGATAGAAAATTTTCGAAGTTCAGGATTTAAGGGAATAAAAAAGTAAACGCTCCTGTAGTATTTCAACGAATTCTCAGTCATGTCATCCAGTCTCCAACCCCTAACTACGGCAACTGCGGAGGCCACAACCCAGTAGTCTGAACCTTCTAATGGCGATGCCAAGTCGTGATTTGGCTGCTCCTATTTTTCATACGGCCTACTACTACACCAGCATGGCACGTAACGGTAAGCGGTATCTGATCGTACGTAAAACATGCCCCATGCACTTCAGTTAGTGAAGGACCAAAACCTTATCAATTGGTTTGGTATCTTTGCCTAGTACCTTGAGTCTAATCTCAACATCACTCACACCATGGTCCAAGTAATATTTCAAAGACATATGGAATCAAATATTAGTAGCCTACGAATGTCACTCACTCTCAATCGCCACATTCCATATCCAAAAGGGATAACTTCTGAGTAGCGGACTTGTCCTTTGACAGGCAAATGGTCACCTAGAATACACTATATATAATGCTGGTTTCGGAAAGACTAATAAGCAGCCTAGATCGTTTCCGAGATTTTGTCAGTCACCAACTTATCAGGGCTGATGAAACTTTCTGATTACCGAATGGTAACATATATTTACAATATAAGCAATTAGAATCGTCGTTTTGGACAAAAACTACCAGTAAGACTATAAATAATAAGTATTACATTTATTTATATGGTAAATAACTCAGTCTAGCATTGTTCGGAAATAGATATATTATGCATAAATGTTATCATAATTCGATATTTCAAGAGAGGTTAATTCAAAGCATAAACGTCTCTATTAGATAGAAGAAAAGTGAAAACACAAATAATTGGAGGAAGATGTCGGTCGAAGTGCGTCAAAACTAAATACGGCACGAATAGCAAAATAATTTGGAACAAAAAGGGATTAAATGGGCTTTGTGTGCAGCACTGGTAGATATTTGACACATTATACTGATATTCCATATTTTTCTAAAAGAGAGGCTGGTACTTCTCCTTGATCTATGCACTGGCACAACTCTAGGAGCTGAAAATAAAATTGTATTATGCTGAATGATTTAATAAACAGCTTACTTTGTCAATATCACGTTTCATTTTTATAACAGTAAGTTCGCGCAATCGTACACTTTCAGCTAGATATTGGATACGGAGGGCTTTTCGTTTCCTGCAATCCTTAGCACTTTCAGAACTTCTTGACGTTGTAGGAGCAGTGGTATCAGCATTCAGAGGATTGTCGAAAATCATATGATTATCATTAATTGGACGCTTCATTTAAAGGTTATCTTCTGAAAATAAAAATGTAGAAAAATGTTTTATTAGAGATCCTTATGAAAGCGTTGTTTTATTTCAAACTACTGATCCAACTCCACCATATTGACCCACAAGCATAAGAATTTAAAGCTTTCATTGTGAAGCAATGCTGCCGATTTCGGCCAAAGAAGTGTCGTGAAAAAAGTAGCATTTTTCAGGCCCATTGGGAGTGCATAAAACAGTTACGACCTGACTATGAAATACTTGTTGCCAGACCAGATAAAAGGGTATGGACAGTACTTTTAAATGGATAAAATTCATTTAAAAAATGAGTATTGCATTCTTGCATAATGAGAGATTTTAACCACTAACGGGTGAGACCAGACAGATGAAGTAGAGAGGCATTTTGACATATTACAATCTCTAATGACTAGTAATGCAATTCCATCGGATTTATTTGAATATCAATCTGATAGGAACAGATATGTCAAAGATTTACTGACTACCTAAGATCCATAAACCTAACTTACTAGTACAATTAAAACTGTACGCAACTATTTCTCTATAATGGTAAGTAGCTATAGAAACCTATCATTATAGAGAAACCATCTATATATGGTTTTCAGGAGGTACTTAAACCATCGCAACATAAATTAACCAGAACAGGCTCTAAGGAAACACTTGCGTCTCCACAGGAAAGACAATAACAAACGTTCTGCGACAAAATAATGGGTTTCGCTTTGTGCCAGCCCCTTGTTTGTAGCTGTTCCTTTGACAGTGATTATTGACTACACTTGTAAGTCGCCACTGCAGTATAAGGATGAGGACACCAATAAAAACATTAACAAACCAACTACTTCGATTTAAATTTCAGTATAACAACGAGATGGACCATCAGATAAAAGCTGCAATGAGTTCCACTTTTCGTACTTTAATGGTAGACGAATTCGTGACAAAAACCGGAAACACAATCAGTATACTTCTTTTAAACTACAGGAATGTGAGTGATACATTCATTTCACAGAGCATATACAAGTCTTGACTATTATTTTGATGTACTTAATGCCGTTCATTTCACAAAAATAAAATATAAAAGACAAGTGAACAAAGGAATTTTTTTCGAGAACCGGGGAGCTTTTATATTGTGAAAGTTCAGGGATAATCGATATCCGATTTCAGTGGCTGGAGCCACTGCGGCTTTCAGACTTTCTTGGTAGAATTTGCCATCTATCTGTCCCTTGAAATCTGAGTTTAGATGGTAGGAGAGTGCTCCTACTTATGGACAGTAAAGTGCACGTTGCTCTGCAGCTGAAATTAAAAAGCAGATTGATTAGCTGAGAATATGAGTAACCCTAAAGTTTCTCATATAATACTGACCCTCAGTAACTACAGAGACTAAGCAAGCACTGAGCCTTTTCTATGAAAACCTTGGTTTATAAACTATAGTTTAGGGTGAGAAATGAAGTTTTTTTCTAATTAGAGGCAATGAACAACATCATTTAAATAAACTAATAACCAAACTGGTGAAACTAAACGTTGTTGGTGAATTTGAGACAGCTAATGAGAATCAAAGTCATTGTGTCATGGTCGTGCGCCTAGTCTAGTTCAAAATGCTTACACTGGGTCGGTTGACTGGAATTTTTTATGAGGACGTCATTATTACTAATCTACAAGCTGTCGGATTACCTCATACAGATTTGTGTATGTGGTCTCAATATGGCTGGAGCACCATCCACAGATAAGCGAGATGGAGTCATCTTCCGTTGCAGTGGTTGCTGGCAAAAGAAATCAATAAGAATAAGCAACTTCCTTGCCGGTCTAGACTGACACTTAGGCAAACCTGCATGTTAGTTGTGTTGTGGGTTATGGAGCTGTCTGTTTCGTTGGCATCGCCCCTTATAAATGTAAGCAAGTGTCAACAGTGTAATCATATCAGTACTGTAGAGGCATATACTCAGGAATGCTGTTACGTTTAAATCTGTAGCTAGGAGGCCTAGGAAAATTTTCTGAAATAGATAAAATAGCTGGTGACAAGAGACAATATAACAGGAGGAGATCTCTGAAAACTGAATGGGTAATGACCCATCAGTACTTAAGTACTAATTACTTTAATCTTACTGGTAGGTTCATAGTATTTACGACCGAGCATTAGAAAAGGAACATTTCCAGTATGTCCCAGATTGGACTGCGAGGACCGTGATACTAATAATCGGATGTACGTTCTACCAGGATCTACAATTTATACCGACTGTAAGGCTCGTCGACCTCTTCGTAAACTTGGGTATGTCTACCATGTCATAGTTCACAAAAAGCATTTTGTGGACCCAAGTGCTGGTGTTCACACACAAAACGTCGAAAGATATTGGTCACGTCTGAAAGACTTTCTTAGGCTACATGATTGTTCTAGTAACAACATATGGTACCAAATGAATGAGTTCCTATTTCGTTCATATTATGAATTCAAATTTAATGAACGCATCTACAACCTTCAAAAGTTCATAAATCATGTAAAACCCTTGAATCCTGTGTAACCCTTCAAAAGATTTCATCGTTTTTCACAGTAAATTATGATTTTATCTACAACTGCGTTCTTATTGGTTAAAAGGTGTTTCAAGGACATTTGTGGTTGTGACAGTTCGCCAACGAACTTCAGTCACACCAAAAAGAAACAAAACTTGGAGTAACGACTTTACTCAAAATTTGCTCGAAAATCAACATTCGATCATTAATTAGGATAAGTTTGTATTTTACCGTTGATTTGTAATGGACTTATCCTAATTACATATATATGCCCGTTGCATAAGTGTGACTGCATGAACACAGTAGCCTAGTGGTGAACGCGGTGGCGTTTGGCACGAAGCGGACTGAGTTCGAATCCCAGTGTGAACATCAACATTGAAATGCAGGTACATCCAGTTGATGAGTCCAAAATAGGAGGAAACGCACGTCCTAGATTCGACTTGCCAGTCACAATCCAACTTAAACATTCACTCTTGTTTTGACGAGTTGCATATAGCTAGCAGTGTTTCGCTCTCACATCTTAGTGTTACCGGCTTGGTTTTAGGCCCTTGGTGATGTCCCGTAGAGGATAGCTGGTCAGCTGCACTCTCCATAATTCAGTAATAAAGAGTACCTAAATAACTAAATATTTATACATATTTCTTTTCGATAACATGCAATTCGTAGAAAGAGAACACTTTTTTTTAACAATTTGCTTTTATCTTTGGTTTACCAGATAGTCGCAATTTCAGGAATTTGTGAAGTCGGAATCGACATAGAATGAGTACTATGTAAAAGAACGAACAGATGCCAATCTCTAAGTTAATCCAGCTCATTTTTAAATCGATTGGCCGGTGGAGCATTTTTAAAATTTATGATGTCCACAACAGTTCTTCTGCATGACAGATGGAATAAGTTCATCCTAGTTAGTCGTTCGTCGTATGGAAGTGAAATTCACGCGGTATATAACTAAGTTAAGTTTGTCGCATGACAATAGCATTTTCTAACTATTGAACCCTTTCATACGAACAAGAATGAATCAGAAGGCAATAATAATAATAATTTATTCTCAAGTAACAATTTGTACATATTTAAAGCGCGTAGTTCCAAGGAGTTTGGTCAGAGTGGAACAATCCAGATTCAGTCTGATGTCCATGGTCTGTCGTTACTGTATATGGACAACCAGATTTTGCTACTCATAGTTCGACGAAAGTGCCAGCAATCGTTCTACTAGTTATGACCCTCAGTGTGAAACGGTTTACGCATATCAGAAGATAAAGAATGCATGTGATTTTGGTAAAGGTCCCACAAAATCAGGGTGGAAATGGTCAGATCGAACATCAGGGGTTGGGAAAGTGCAAATAGGGGCATTTATTATGCTGGATCACTTTGTTCTTTCGGCAGGCAGCACAGAAGCATGCCCACTTTTTGATATCCTTGTTCATCTTCAGCCAGTAGAATCTCTGAGTAATTAGCTTAGTCTCAGCATGAACCTCCAGGATGAGAAAGGTTGTGCAATGTATCAAAGATGATTCGTCGACAACTCTTAGGGACAATTGGACAGGCTGCACCTGTAGAAGAATCACAAATTAAAGTGTTCTTACCCTTTCCAATCGTCTTTGTTTGAAGTTTGAGCGTTGTTGTGGATAACTTGTGATGAAAATCATTGTCTTTATTTTGAAGTCGAGCTAGTTCAACAAGGTCGATTGCTTGGATACGATTCAAGGCATGTATTCGTGATAAGGCGTTGGCAACTACATTGTTAACTTATGATACATGTCGTATATCAGTAGAGAACTGGGAAGTGTAGTCTAGAGGACGCGACTCTCGTGGAGAGTACTTATCTGAAGATGACTTCATAGAAAACGTCAGTGGTTTATGGTCCGTGAATATTGTAAATTCCCGGACTTCAATGGAATGTTGAAAATGTCGTACAGTACAGTACATGGCCAACAGTTCACATTCTAAAGTGCTGTATCTCGATTCCGTATCGTTTAGTCGTCTTGAGAAGAATGCTAAAGGTTGCCAAGCTTTGTCAGTCCATTGTTGCAGAACTGCGCCAATGGCTAAGTCAGATGCATCAACTGCGATGCTAATAGGAGCTTCAGTATTGTGATGTGCCAGCATAGTCACATTGGCTTTTGCTTCTTTAGTCGCAGTAAAGGCTTTCTTTGAGTCTGCATCCATTGTGACCACTTTTTTATTTCCACGAAGCTGATCCGTTAGTGGTTTTATGATAGATGCACAGTTCGGTATAAATCGCCTGTAAAAAACTTGCCACTCCATTGAAAGCTAGCAACTGCTTAATGGTAGTTGGTTCCGGGTACTCCAGAATAGCCACCACCTTGTGCTTCTGAGGTTGTATACCATTAGCATCAATAGTATGCCCCAGGAAGTCCAACGAGGTTGTTCCAATTTGTCATTTCTGTATGTTAATAGTAACTCCATATTTTTGTAGTCTTCTAAAGGCTGTGTCTAAATGTTTCATATGTGTTTCCGCGTCTGGGCTTGCTATCAGACAGTCGTCCACGTATGCACGAACATAGTCATGCTAGTGGAACACGTCATCGATGAGACATTGACATATTTTTGCTGCATTTCTCAACCTTAACGGCATTCGAAGGAATTCGTAAAGGCCAAAAGGGGTTACAATGGCGGTTTTGGGTGTCATTTTCAAACATCAGTATTTGGTTGTACGCCTTTACCAAGTCGATTTTCAAAAATATTGTCATCCCCTTTAGAGCGGCTGTTAAATCGTGGATGTGTGGTAACCGGTAACGGTCGGGCGTAGTTTGGGCGTTGAGACGTCGCTTATCACTGGTGGGACGCCAATCATCGCTATCTTTCTTCGGGACTATGTGTAATGGAGATGACCACGGACTTCTAGCTATGGTGCCATCGGTCGTTTGAATCTTAAGACAGAATTATTAGTGCATATGTTTCGTGGCAGTTTATTTCAGAGTTTGCTGTAGAATACTAAAAGAGCTTACAGCGATAGTGTGATTGGTACTTGTTGATAAGTGACGTTGCCTCGTAGTTCCAAAGATCGTATCTAGGCGTTTGGTTCCACGTGGGAGAGATTAAATATGTCAGAATCGTGGATTGAAATTAGCAGTTACAAGTCTCGCGCTCGTCGAAGGTTCTAACTTGTATACACGTGGTTTATATATTTTAATCATTGTGACGCAATTAACCAATCCCCAGAAAAGGCATACTACAAAAAATTTCTCGCTGAGCCGATATCTAAACCCAACCAACTAGCACCTCTCATAAATATATGGGAACATAATGACGATGAAAATGTTGAAAACTTTGCAAAAGGCTGAATAATTGATTGACTTCGTAGCAACGGAAGCAGTAAAAAGGGTTATCTCTTCATGTAATGTGATGGTATATAATATTCTCGACCGCACACGCCTTTCAGAAATAAGGGATACATGTTTAAAAGCATGCTGCATGATAGAATTTCAATGTCAAGTTATAAGACTCAGAAAAAAGTCAAACAGACAAAACTCCCCATTATTATTTAAATTTAAATGTTTCAGAGATGCGAAACTATTTGTTACGTGATGTAAAATGCTAAGGAACTAATACTCTGTAAAAATATAAAAGTCGCCCAGGATCTAACCCACTCCCAACGTCGCGTAAAAAGTAGTAAGGTGTCCATACCCAATGACTGCACTACAAGTGCGAACCAGCAGGTATTCCCTACTAATAGGAAAGAAACTTATTACGCATCTCAGGATACAAACCCATCACCACTCGACACGTCCTTAAGTGGTAAACTAAGAGCAACCGGTGTTGACCTCCATGTGTCTCTAGAGGGAACATCATATTACAGAAAACAACTTTCTAGGGATGCTAATAAATATATGTGTAATAATAATCCCACCCCGGGTTGTTCCCACGCACAGAAACTAATCCCAGATCCTTCGAACGACTCAGATATTAAAATCCAAAGCCAGCCAGAGCCCAGTTCTCAGTGGGTTACTCCAGAAGATGACATAACTAAACTTGGATATCAAACCAAACAACTCCAAGTAAACCAACAACAAATTCCGGTCCGGGCCAGTAACCACACGCAGACCAAAGATCCTACTCATAATAGACAAAACGCTAAGATTACCTTGGCCTCCTTAAATAAATTCTCCCCACTAGCTTTCAGTGAACTCATGAGTACTCAATATAATAAAAAAAACGATAAGTGCCAGACCACTCAACTTTCAGATATAGAACGTGACACAGAAAATGATAGACGACGGAACAAAAAACACCTATATTCGCGTCCTTTAAAATGTAACAGCCAACCTATCGAGAAGCGGTCACTCACCCCTCAACCAGTACAACACCCTACTTACTATCTTAAACGCACTTGGGAAAATAAGACTAGAGACTTCAGGGCATTAACCCAGCCACCAATTATAGGCTCTCTTAATGCACATACGCATAACAATACGCCTGCACCACTTCAAAAACCCTTCTTATAGTGACACAAATAAGAACAGTTTCAACCCTAACTATATAAATCTCAACTTTCATGGTTATCATAACATAATAGACGGGAATCAGAATTTTTCGGGATACAGGACATAGTAGCACCACTAGCGGAATAACTAGTCGACATAATTTCCAACCATATGGTATATGCAACCTCCTTAATCCCATACAACCTCAGCCAGTTAAAATTCCCATTCCATCCCCCGAGCTAACAATTTAAATCTTCCCAGCAAGGCTTCATGTCTAAGAAATCCTGCATAACTTGCCACCTAGAATACTTCGACTATATAATAAACAATAGAGATGAAGGAAAATTAATTGTTACCCTATACTTTGACTTCACTAAAGCGTTTGACAAAGTACATCACTCATCTCTCTTATATAAATTACAAGCTTTCGGGATAACGGGCAAATTGCATGATTGGTTAGCTTCGTTTTTGAAAGATCGCATTCACTTAGTGAAACTAGGACAATATCTCTCACGTCCTCAAAATATCACCAGTGGTGTCTTCCAGGGTTCAGTCATTGGACCATTGTTATTTATTATGTATGTTAACGACATATGCCACTGTTTTTAAGAGGGTAAGACCTTTATGTTTGCGGACGACCTCAAAGTTGTCTATACATTCAACCCAGATGAAGGTCGAAATATTAACGACATAATACAGAGAGATCTCAATAAATTAAGCAAATGGTGTAAAAAATGGTTTCTTCCACTTAACACACAAAAGTCAGGGTACCTATGTTTCGGAGAATCTAACCCCGAGATTAACCTACACCTTAACGAACATGAATTTTGTCATCTAAATAGCGTCTGTGATTTAGGAGTAAGATACTCAAAAATTCTATCCTTTACCGAGCATGCTTCATCACAGGTCTCTAAAGCTCGTAGACTTATTGGTTTTGTTCATCGTAACTATCGTCTTAGCGAATCTAAAGTTATTCTTTATAAAACTTGTGTTAGACCTCTGCATGAGTACTGCCCAATTATATATAGTTGCATGCGTTCACTAGATCGGCAAAAAATAGAGAAAGTTCAACGGCATCTTACCAGACTATTAACCCCTGGCCGACCCTATAATGCTAGATGCTGTGCTTGGAAGTTAGGCCCTTTATGGGTCAGAAGGATTAAACTTAATCCTACTATGCTCTATAAAATTCTTCATAAAGAAATCATAACAGATTGTACTGCCTTGACATTTGCTGGAAAACATAAGTATGACTTGTGGAACCAAAACTCTCTGGTAACAGTGCAGAGAGCCACTAGTAAGCTAAAATCCTCCTTCTTTGTTGCACGTTATGCTAACCTTTGGAACCGGTTACCAGAAAACATACGACAATCTAACTCATTGTCACAGTTTAGATTGGTAATAAACCTACACTTGGACAATGCCGGCATCTATAACTTACTTAACACAACTTATATAGACTATGGTACATTTATCAATGGACCTCCTGGCATTTAATTCTACTTATAACTCGACTAAACAATAAAAGGCACTTGTAGACTTTAAAAGCTTTTTAATTATTCACCTACAGGCAATAGAACGTTTTTCTACCTAGAAGAGAGTGCTTTGGAAACTCGTAATGTCTATGCACTTCTTAGAGGTGATGTAGTATGTCTTTATTCCCCCATACTTTATCTTATAGGATAAAGTAGATCTGAAATTTACCATAGTTATCTCTAGTATCAGTTGACGTTTCCCAGAATAAAAAAGTCGAATAACAAATGAGATTTAGTTAATCCAATATGTACACTTTAGGTCTCACTATAATCAGATGTACTTAGCTGATTCTGTGCCCTCTCGCGCTTTCGCTTGTTCCTTTTCTTTATCTTTTCAGTTCCCAATTATCGTGTCACGCTGAAAATATAGCCCAAAGTCCACGCTGAAAAAAAATTGCATCTTTGTGATCTACTCATGATGCTTTAATGTGTTACCTCCAATCTCCATCGTCCACCTACAACGTACCGTCCCACACAAGGACATGTTCGTACTTGACGCCACAATAGACTATTTCAAACAACTGTGTGGTATCTAAATCTTTCTTGTGTCGCGTCTTTGACACTCCTTTTTTAAATTGATTACATATATTAATAAGTGTTCTCTACTAATACATTCCTGAAAACTCAAGAATGAAATGTATCTTCCAGCTTGTCTTGTAAATGGTATTATTAGTTAAGCATTCATTTCGCAAAAATTTTGTGTTCCATTGTAAAAGAGTTAAACTTTCTGTATCATAATGACCATGCCTGTAAACTGGCGTGATTTCTGTAATAAATAATAAATAATAAAATAGTTCGAATACACTTAACAGCTCCTATAATAAATCCAGTCGTAACCCTAACTATCAATATGAGCTGTCCGAAAACCAACAACTATCTATATCCCACTTAAACTACATCCCTGACATTAACTATGGTCCATGTACACAATGATGCTTGAAAATAAAAACTTCATTTATTATATGAATGATACCCTTAATCAGTTCTACTCATATAGCCACACATTCATCGTATGTCTAATAAATACTAGGTTGATGTGTAACAAAATGAGTGACTTAATCACACTAGTTTCACTTTGCAAACCATCGCTCATTATGATTACTGAAGCATAGACTAATTCAAGCATCCCTGATATAAATATATCTCTTGATAATTACAACCGATACCGTTGTGATAGATTACACGGACGTGGTGGAGGTTCCATAATATACATCCATAACATAAATAATGCTTTGGATAAGATTATACCATTACGACAACCAAAACCAGGAATTCCCAAAGATTTTTTAATCCCAACGCATATACGATGACGCCTCCGAAGACATCCTTCCCAGTTTTATAAATCCAGAGACATTTTATTGCTAGTCACAATGAAAGAATTATATGTAATGACTGTAAAGATACGCATGGAAATAGCCATTATAGAAGAGAAGGAAGCTATCATAAACAAAAATTCCTCTGCTTTCCTAAAAAGTTTTAGAAACAAAGACAAGGTTTTAAAATGAAGGGAGTAAATCTCTTTATTAATGAAAATCAAATATAAGACAACTCTAAACTCATTGTTGAACTATTCAGTAAACACTATAGTACCACACTAACGAACAGAAATTATGAGAATGACTACGAGTCAACCATAACCCCATCATGTGAACTCACAAATGCAATCTTCACTAGGCAAAACATTGATAAACCAAAAAAGACGCTAGATTACTCAAACACCGGAGGGCCTGATGGTATCCCAGCAAGCATGCTAAAAGGAAAAACAGAAACCCGCATCTACTACTTCTTAAATTGTTGACTGTATCACTCTTTACTGCATGCTACCCATCAGTCTGGAAAACCACATACATTATCCCCAAAATCAGAAGTGGACCGGCTGCAAATGCAGAAAACTACCGCACAATTGACCTAACGTCTGTTATCTCTAGAGTGATTAAAACAGTAGTTAAGGTTTAGATATCTAAGTACCTCCAGAAGCGAAATCTGATCTCCACTTCACGCCATGGGTTTCTAAAAACCAGGTCAAGTGACACGTGGCTGTAAGACTATCTTAGCGATATAACCACACAACGCGACAAGGGAATGGTAGTGTCGACCGCTTTTCTTGACTTCAAGAAGCTTCTGACAAAGTCTCACATTATAAACCTCCCCATAAAATAAAGTCGTTTGGAATCAAAGACCTACTACACTCTTGGCTCAACTCATTAATAACAAGAAGGAGCCAGGTAGTTAAATATAATGACCACTTCTCATCACCCAAACTTATTACCAGTAGAGTTGTTAAGGACAATGCCCTAAGTCCTCTGCTCTTTCTCATGTATATACATGATATATGTAAAGTCATACATATCTGTATGCGGGTGGCCTGAAAATAGTGTACAGCTTTCAGCCTATTACATCTAGTGGAGGCATACCCGATATCAAGAAAGACCTAGATAACCTATCGATTTGGAGCCAGAAATGGCAACTACCACTCAACCACCGTAAGTGTGGGATTATACAATTCAAAAAATATGATGTTCAACAAGAATTCTACTTGAATGAATATAAAATTCAAACATTGAGCTCTATTTATTTATTTATTCTAATCACATACTACTCATTCACAATAAGCGTTATGGAGAAACCATTTTGGGCTTCATCAGTTGAGTATAATAATTCAATAAATCAAATTAGCGAAGTAGTATTAAGAGTATAAACGCTAATGTGATGTAAGACGTGCAAATAAAAAAATAGAAAAAAGAGAAAAAATTCTAAAGAGTTCAATGCGTAGTCGTAGATTAGACTTTGCATAAATAGGTTTGTTAGCCAACTAATAAACCAAATATAATTTAAAGGTCAAGTTGTGATCAAAATTTTGAATTGGTTTATAAGTGATGACAGAAGACAGATAATAATAATAAAGTAGATTGGAACAGAGCGAAACTATGCACTAATAACCATGTAAAATATAGAAGGAATTATAGTAATGGAGAGATCAAACAGTGCAATTAACAGTGTGATGAAATTGTGAGTTTTCACTCAAGTGATATTAGAAGGGTGCATAATAATAATAATAATAAAGTAGACAGATAATAATTATAATATTCGTAATAAATTGGATTGGAACAGAATGGAAATATGCACTATTACCCATATAAAATACATAGAAAATTATATTAATGGAATGGTCATACAGTGCAATTAACAGTGTGATGAAATTGTGAATTTTCACTCAAGTGATATTAAAGAGGTGAAATTTCTGAATAAAGAAGTGTGCTTGTGTGTGTGTACATGAATAAGTATATGGTGTTGAAAATCAATGGATAATTACAGTATGGATTCAGTGTAGATAGGATTATTAGACAACTAATGAACCCAACATAATTAAGAGGTCAAATTGTCATCAAAGTAGTGAATTGGTGTATAATTAATGATAGAAGATAGATAAGGAAAGTTATCAGTGTAATCAAATTATGAGTTTTCGCATAAGTGAATTAAGGTGTGTGCGTGTGTGTCGGAACAGTATGAAAATATGCATTATTAATTATGAATCCTTAGGCATATGGTGTATTATGAATGCATTTGATATATTTTGAAACTGTTTATACGGAGCTGGGACCATGTTTATATATATGATCAGTTATTTCAGGGTAGTTGAGGAGGTTACATAGACCTTCACCTGAGAGGTATTCTTGAAGTAGTGTTTTGAACGCGGCTAACGACTTGCTTGGGAAGTTTATTCCACAGAGTCACATATCTCACTGTGATAAAGCTCTGGCGTAGCTGAGTGCGACATCGCTGGATAGTAATAGTATTTTTCCTATTACGTAGGTTATGTGTGGAGGCGTAGAGGATGGGCCGCGATGTCGGCTAGTAAGTTGCGTCACTAATACGGCAGTACATGAGAGTAAGGTTTAATTTCAAGCGTCGGAACCAAAGGGGTTTTAGCTTTAGTTTATCGTATCGTTGTTGATAAGTTTGTGTGCTGTAGTCACCTAATAAGCTCTTAGTAAATGTTCGTTGAATTCGCTCGATTTTCATCAAATCTAAGCGTCTACAGTTGCTGTAGAGTAGACGACCATATTCTAATATTGGACTAACACACTTCGTGTATAATAATATTTTTGAGTTTAAATGGAGAAAATGTTTTCTTATAAATCCAGTTAGCTTCCTCGCTTTGGAAGTTTGAAATGCAACATGCTCCGAGAAGTTAATGCTATCAGTATATCTGAGCCCCAAGTCTTGAGCGACGCTAAGAGGTTTTATCTGCATTTTGCATAGGTGGAGACTGAGGTTCCATCTGCGACCAGTGGAAATGTATCCACTTTTGTGCACGTTTAAGGGGGAGATGCCATATTTTGGTCCATTCTGATAAGTTATCAATTTCTTTTTTAATTATTTTAGTAATAGTGATTTTATTTGTGGTGGGTGGAAATAAATAGGCAACCTTTAGGTCATCCGCATCTATATGTGACTGGGATATATGCTACAGCAATAGCCTTAAGTTTACTGAGCATGTACCGTCAACCATTTCTAAATCAATACGACGAATTGGCTTCATTCTTCGAAATATTTTCCAGGGAAGCCAAGCTTTAAATATACAGGATGTGTGTACGCCCTACCCTAGAATACTGCTCGTTTGTCTTCTTTAGTATGGACCACACAGACATCATACAAATTGAAAATCTCCAGAAAACTTTCACTCGACGATTACTAGGGTATAACGGTAACATAACTTATATGGAAAAATGTAGGTTACTTTCCCCAGAACCCCTACGGAGACGCTGTCTACAAACTAACTTATTTTTCTCCATAAAATAATTCATGGTCTCACTTTTTCAACCTCTTCTTCCTTCTGGAAGACTGTACCGAAACATAACCTAATGAACCTGGCTTGACCACTGTATACAGGAAAATGTAAACACTAATGACGAAATAACTTTTTTATAACACTATACAGTTTAT
The DNA here is from genome assembly GCA_034768735.1 of Schistosoma mekongi. Classification (NCBI taxonomy): domain Eukaryota; kingdom Metazoa; phylum Platyhelminthes; class Trematoda; order Strigeidida; family Schistosomatidae; genus Schistosoma; species Schistosoma mekongi. The sequence continues at coordinate 1,016,127 of CM068306.1, read as the reverse complement.
TATGCAATAGATTACCACTTTCTATCCAATCCTAGTCCAGTCTTCCTACTATTCTCAATGTCAAAAATAAAATGACTAGTAACACTATGCAGATTTGTGAAGCGTTTAGTGGATCATTTGCACACTCTTTTACTAAAAATAGTCCATTTATGGGATGATCAGCAACTTCAACCAGTATAAATTAACTGGCTTGGAGTTTGTAGTCAGTAATGTTAGAAATGCTATAAGATCACTAAAACCTTCATTCAATAGTGGAGAGGATGGAATACCGGTTAATTTGATTTTATATGGTTGCTCAGCCTTCCCAATGCTGTTCACAAAAATATTTAATCTCTCCTTAGAAGACGAAACTTTCCCTAGATCATGGAAAACCACATATATAATTCCTCACTTTGAAAAAGGCTTTAGGCTCAGCAATAAAAACTACCGTCCAATTAATCACTCTTCTGTTTTATCTAGAGCCATGGAGAAATTTATAAAACTAGGAGTTAAGTACAAACTAATTATACCTCACCAGTACGGCCTCATGTCTAAGAAATCCTGCATAACTTGCCACTTAGATTACTTTGACTATATAATAGACAATAGAGATGACGGAAAATTAGTTGTTACCTTATACTCCGACTTCAATATGGCGTACGATAAAGTACACCATTCATTTTTCTTATATAAATTGCAAGTCCTTGGATGAACGGGAAAATTGCATGACTGGTTAGCTTCGTTTTTTAAAGATTGCACTCAATTAGTGAAACTAGGACGATAGCTCTCACGTCTTCAAATTATCATTAGTGGTGCCTTCCAGGGTTCAGTCATTGGACCATTATTATTTATTATATATGTTGATGATGTTGATTATTTAGGCAATCAGAAAGGTATAGCTGTTTGAGTTGGTAAATACTTGTATATTGAAGTTCATTTGGTTAGAGTTAGTTTGTTATCCTTGATAGGTTGGCTGTTTTGGAGGGGAACAGTAGTAGTGTCTAGACAGGGTTAGGCTTGTGATATGAGCCGTGAACTCGTGTGCTACATATGAGGTGGTCCGTGACCTATCATGTCTGAATTTTCAGATAGTTCAGGAAAGAGTTGCTGGGTTCCATTGGTATCAAAAAACAAGTTTATCATGAGTTCAAATTCTGGTAAATTATTATTCTGAAATTTAGTACAGAATACACACCAATTTACAGGCATGGTCATTATGATATAGAAATTTTGACTCTTCCACAATAAAACATAAAGTTTTACAGAAATAAGTGTTTGACTAACAATAACATTTACAAGACATTAGATTTATGTGCAGTAAGATTAAATGTAAACAAGAAAACCGTCAACCAACAGCTGGAAGATACTATTCATTCCTGTGTGTTCAGGAATGCATTGGTAGAAAACAATTATTAATATATGTACTCAGTCCAGGAAAAGGAGTATCATGAACGCGACACAAGGATGATTTAGATACTACACTGTTGTTTGAAATAGTCAGTTGTGGCATCAAGTACGAACCTGACCTCGCGTGAACAGCACCTCGTAGGTGAACGATAGTGATCGGATGCATCACATTAAGGTATTATAATTAGATCACAAAAATACATTTTTCTTTTAAGCGTACATTCCGTGTAATATTTTAAACGTGACATAACAGTTGGAAACTGAAAAGGTAAAGAATAGGAACAAGCAGCGGGACACAAATAACCGATTGAGTACATCTGATTCCAATGAAACCTAAAGTGTACATGTTGCATTAACTAAAGATCATTTTTTATTTTTTATTCCGGGAAACGTCGACTGATACTAGAGATAACTATGGTAGATTTTGAATCTACTTTATCCTATAAGATAAAGTATGGGGAAATAAACACATGTTGCATCACCTCTAGGAAATGTATAGGCACTACGAGACACCAGACCACTATCTGTCAGGAAGGATGACGTTCTATTGCCTGTAGGTGAATAACCAAGAAGGTTTTAAGTCCTACAAGTAAATTTTTTTGTTATAAAAATGCTAAATGCCAAGAGGTCCGTTGATAAATGTACATCAATTTACATAAGTTGTGTTAAGTAAATTGCAGATACCGGCATTATCTAAGTAGACGTTTATTGCTAATCTAAACTGTGACAGAAACGCAACCGATACCACCTGATCACTGACTACAAGATGAGAAAAACAAATTCCCACTCTGAGTTTACCGAATCTTGTTTATCAAACCTTTTGAGGTGGTCGCTGTGATCGCTAGTTCCAGAGGGAGCAAAAAGATACGACACATTAACACTGAAGCCATTATTCAAAATACAGACTGCTAATATAAGGTCGCCTTGTGTTCTGTTATAATAATAATAATTTATTCTCAAGTAACAATTTGTACATGAGAGCATGCCAGTTTACAGGCATGATCTGAATGATATAAGTTTACATACATACAAGTATTTCGACGAAGTTTTAGTGTCAGGAATTTTCTAGGTATAAAGATATGCATTGAGAAACAAACCAATTGCAACAAATTTCACAGTATTAGGACACCATTTATATGTATTGTAGCATGGTGCATATATGACAAAGTCCCGCGCGCTCCTTGACCAATGCGTTACAGTTCCAAAAAACGGCTGAGGGTTAGCAGATTGGATCACTGTGCATGTTCAGACGAGAGATAGGAGCAAGGGTACTTGAAACTTGGGTGTTGAGGAGAAGGCAATAGTTTTGTGCCAGTAAGTTCCATATTTATCTTGCACATAATTTTCTGCAACTAGAGGAAAGACAAAAGAAGGAAGAACACAAAACAACAGCACTGGTATTCCGGGGTTAACAAAACTAATGGGCAGGATTAGTAATTATACTTCCGACATGCCACTTATGCTTATAGGCTGATTAAAATGGAAGAAAACTATCATATGACCAAGACAGGTGAGTGGTGCTCACACGTTCAGAGTCCCTATTATTTCGCTAGTGGAGTAAGAAACAATAGTTGGTGTGAACATTTTTAACGAGATTTCAGAAGAGATGAAGTTACTAACATGCCGTACAAATAAAGGAAGTGAATCTGTTTCCCGAATGACTTGAGGCAAATGGTTCCAGATTCTCGAGAATTTATTTGTAAAATAATTCATATAAAGAGCAGATTTAGATTGCGATATTTTTATTTTCGAGGCTGAATTGCGTAAGTTATAGCAAGAGGGTTCCTCGAGCTGGATTGTATTAGGCGATGAAAACGCTAATTTGTTTAATATTTTATAAAAGAAGATTAGGTTTAATTTTAGCCGTCGCCTCCATAAGGTATCTAGTCCTAACTTAGTGCATCTAGTTTTATAGTCTAGAGTACGATCAGCCTCAAGAATACGAAGAGTAAAGCGACGTTGCACAGACTCCAGTCTGAGTTTATCCCTAATGGAAACATTACTGAGAATAAAGGTGCAATATTCTAGCAAAGGTCTGACACAAACTTTATATAGCAGAATACGAGAATCGTTGCTATAAAAGTTACGTAGTATACAACCTAGTAGTCGATGTGACTTAGATGTCTGCATATTGACCTGTTCTGTAAAAGACAGGTTATAAGAGTACCTTAGTCCTAAGTCAACTACTGACTGAAGCCTAGATAACTTACTGCCGTTTATGGAGAGATCAAAATTGAGGCGCTTATCCCCAAAACATATCCAACCACACTTAGAGGCATTAAGATCCAACTTCCATTTTGAGCACCATACTGCGACCTTGTTAAGCTCGGTAGTGACTCCACTGAATGTGTGTGCAAATTCTTGAGGGGGGAAAGAGTACACTATTTTGAGATCATCTGCGTATAAAAAGGGTCTACCCATGCTAAAGCATTTGCATATATCATTTATGTAAGCTATAAAGAGCAATGGGCCTAAGACACTTCCTTGTATAACACCACTTGTAACCGGTTCGGGCTTCGAAAGAGTGGAATTAATTTTAACTATTTGATGTCTATTACTGAGGAAAGAGTTTAACCATGCAAGTAATGGATTCCTAATCCCATAAGAGGAGAGTTTGCCTACAAGAAGCTTGTGGTTAACCATATCAAAGGCTTTAGATATGTCTAAGTATAATACTAATACCAAGTGCCCAAGGCTTCGTTTGGTGAAAACTAAATTAAAGAATTCAAAGTGACAAGTCATACAGGACCTAGTTTTTAGAAAACCATGTTGGGAATTAAAGATGAGTTTTTCGGAGAGTAAATAATCAGACATTTGATCGCATACTACTTTTTCCATTATTCTAGAGATAACCGGGGTGATATTTATAGGCCTATAGTTATGCGGGTTTGTCCTGTCACCTGATTTATATCGAGGGCATATGTATGAGGTTTTCCATCGATTAGGGTAAGATCCTGTTGTTAATGAAAGGTCAAACAGTTTCAATAGGATTAGTGGTAAATTAGGTCCTCCGAGTTTGAAGTAAATGGATGCTATGCCATCTACTCCATAGCTACTTGACGTCTTAAGTGAGTTTATGGATTTACAAATATTGTCATAAGTGAAGGTAACGGACTCCATATGGTTTGTAGCTGAGTTAATAATGTCTACCTCATTGTCATCCTGGGGTATACCTCTATTAGCGAAGAAATCGCTGAACAGGTTGGTTATGATATTATGGTTGGTAATCATTAATCCATTTCGTAAAATGCAGGGGGTATCACTATTCCGAGAAGGTTTGAGACGTTTATTGAACAGCCGTACCAAGTTTTGTACCTTGGAGCTACTGTGCATTGCTGATAATTCTTCGTTAATCGCCTTTAACCTGTGGACTTCTTTTACTTGGTTGAAGGTCATGGTAATTTCCATAAGTGCTGAGAAGTCATTTGACTTATGATAACTCTTCTGTAAACGTCTTAGCTTCTTACGGTAATGAAGTGGTATATACAAATCATTTGATTTAATTATATTGCTTAGTTTGATAGGTGCAATCGTATCTAAACATGAGTTATTAATTTGATAAAAAATATCTAGTGCATCTGTAAGACTACTAGACAAGAAAAAATTTTCCCAGTCAGAACAACTTAGAAGGGTGTGCAGAAGATTCCAGTCAACATTTTTATAATTTCGATATTGTCTGGTTTTTTGTATTTTATGAATACTAGAGTGTCTGAAATCAAAAGGAAGAGCGCATAGAACCATTTTGTGGTCACTGCTTTCGAGCTCTTTGCTGACTTGAAGTGACAGAGGAGTGACATCATGACAGAAAACTAGGTCAAGAATGTTATGATGTCTAGTGGGAGTGTGTACACACTGTGTCCAGCAGTGCATGTCTAATGTAGCAAGAAGGTTTTCTTCATCGTATGACAGTCCTCTGCCAACATTCCAGTCTATCCTAGGAAGGTTAAAGTCTCCTGCAATGACTTTTGCATTATAAGTGAGAGCAGAGGTATGTATAAAAGCATTAATAATGTTATTATCTACAGTAGTCGAGGTGTTAGGAGTTCTGTATATACAACCAAAACAAATAGGAAAGATTTCAACTCTTGGGAAGCCTTTTGTAGGAAGGTTTAAAAGGTCTATTACTGGTTTTGAACCTACCCACTGAACCCGTTAAAATATTCTGACATTCTTAATTGGATAGATACTTGCGCTTGAATAGTGTATTCAAGATGGATATGAAGTCTAGCACGTATCTTCACCAAAATAGTTAAATCCTCTATGAATTGAACAAAACATTCGTGACGCTTTAGCTGCTGCGTTGGAGTATGCAGTTGTTTTCAGGTCATGATTCACATTTACTCCTGATTCCTTAAACTCTCCTACTTGTAGAAGCAGTGCATTATTTAAGGTAATTCGGTGGCTACTACCACGGTTGATGTAGATTAGTGCATTCTTACCGCAATTTATTTTTAACCCCCAACTTTGAGACGAACGAACCAATTCGTCGAAGTCAGATTGAGGACAGAGCTGATCACTATCGCCTCATACGGATTTCCAAATTTTAACGTCATCAGCAAATGGGTGTCGATGATTTTAGATGACGTGGCAATTCATTAACGTAAAGTAGATGACAACTTTTACTACTCCGTTTAGTACAGGCTTCCATTCAGACAGTGTTTCGCTAACTAGAACTTACTGTCTCAGCTCTAACAAGGAATTTTTTATCCGATTCTGATTTGGCCCTAATATCTCACAGCTTAGTAGTGTTGGTGTAAGACTGACATAAGACACCCTATCGTATCTCTTGATGAAGTCAGTGGACAACACATCTACAGACAGTCCTTTATCAACAGCTTTTGTCCAGTCCTCCTTCGAGGTTAGCAGGTTAGTATGGCAGCATAGGCACCTACGAAACTCATGTTACTTAGGAGTCAGAAAGTTTTGTGGCTTTATGTGAATTAACGTTTAATCACGGAATATTCTCTCTAAGATCTTAGTTGTTGTACTTGTCAAGCTGACAAGCGTATGCAAAATGCCATCCTTGGACGTAGCTCTTTGAAAAATACATTCTGAACAACTCTGAGAGTGGTTCTGAAATGATGTCCGCGGTTGGCAATGACAATCTATGGTGCATACCATCATGTACATAGTTTTAGGTAACTAAGCCAATAGAAAACCTTTTCCGTAGTAATAAGAACTGATCAGTTTGCATTTATTAAATGTACATTCGTAGAGAAAATTTCGTTGAAATATGCTGAAAAATTTTTAGTTTTGTTCACATTTGAATCAGCTAACACGGTTTGGTTATAATGTACCAGTAGTGACGGGATCTCATCATTTCCCCTATTTCGGCACTTAATGTAAGGAAACAACTTTTGTAAGACGAGTGAGGCTATCCTTTGCAAGCTAACCTTCGTAAATTGTACGAGATCTATTAATAAATAGTTTACATGGGTTTCTGACCTTACTGAACTCTTGCTTAAAGGTATCACAACTTATATTAATGTGCAATTCCAAAAGACATTTTCCGCTTTGTAGTATTTCCCCAGCGTTTTTATAGACCCATGGAGAATGATGTGACAGCTTACGTTAGACTAACTATGGAAGCGTGTGTCTCAAACCTAAAAGACAGGACGACACGGACGCCATTAACAAGTGGGTAGAAGAGTTTAGGATATGTAACATCGTCGGAATTATGTGTACATATAAGGTCCTGATTTTACTGTTCGTGGTCTACATCGAACGTATCGGTTTTATGACGCTCTATACTAAGGTACAGTGGAGACTAGTTAACAAGTTTCGACCCAAGTCTCAGCATACAGAAGTGACCTCCGTCCAACTATTGTATGACTCGTCAAGATCCCCAACAGTTAGGCACCAACTAATTTTACTCCACTCACAAATATGGCTCTAAGTAAAATCATCCTCTAAGCAGCCACGGCTAAGGTAAACTACTCCAATAGGTACTTGCCATGTTTAGACGCGGGGGTGCAGCTGGTTACCTGTATGTGAAACTTTGATTTGTTACTGATATGCTATGTTGGACATGTAATTCATCCTCCCCCCCCCTCCACCCTTATGGCTAGCAACCCTATCAGTCTTGATACAGATATACCCTGTTATGTCTAGTGTTTGATATACATTAGTTATTAACCACGTTTCTGTGTCATCGATTATATCGGGTTCAAATTCTCCTACCAAGATGCTTAGCTACGGCATTTTATTATTTGGGCTCTGGGCGTTGGTATACAGGGTATCTGAGTTAGTACCCACCCTACCTACACAGGACATGATAGAAATGGCTTCCTGGGCCTCACCATAGGAAAACCCTGAATCCTCAGGTCTTTCCATTTTTAATCTTGCTTTTATCTCGGCGAGCGTTTCTCTCCTCCTAATAAGATCCTCAGGCCGCCAGTCGGGTTGGGTAAATATGCTGTGCTTGCGGAATTTGTGAGCACTTTTTAATACTACATTTTTTTACCTTCGTTCCCCAGAACGATTGCTTCGTCTACTTTGTGAGTCGTCATTAATCCACTTGCCGGATCTCATTGTTTTCCTAATATGTATTACGCGTATTATCAGGAAATGTAAGTCGGATAGCTGATTTACCTAACTGAGAGACATAAGCATGATGTTCGGCACGCTCTGAGCTCTTTGGTTCCATTTGATGGCGTATAATTCGATATGAGTGGAGTGGATGTCTTTGGAATTCGCATAAACGCGCTTCAGAGGTGTTTGCCTCTAAATTTTTGCCGAAGTTGCCTGTGTTTACATATTGCTCTTTGTGTTAAACCAGCCTAGTACAGTATCATGTCATCTAATTGGAAGATGCTCTATGGATTCACGTTCCAGTTCTTCGTCCATATTCTCAGGCATAGGTATACAACTTGAGAGTAGTGTATCATTATTCGTAGCAGATTTTTACTCACATCTTTTACCCTTAGCCTTTAGTAGGTTCAGTATTGATCCTCCATGTTCACGGTGTTACCTTCAGGATCTAGTCAGGGTCAAGTTGCCCACAATGGTGTCAAGTTGAACGTCAAAGTAGCAGAAAAAGCTGCTGTCACTGCATACTTCCTAGGCATTAACGCCTATTTTAACTGTGATTCTTAGCCATGTTTTTAGGCGTCACGGCGTTCGATAACAGGTAGTTTGGATTAAGACAAGAGAGTGGACAAAGCCATACATTTCCAGATTCGCTACACCGTTTGTAGACAGTTGGTGTTAAGTTAGTGCTCAAAATGTAATGCAAACCTTGCATCACATTGCACGCCAGCTTCAACAGAGTAATGATAGTCCGGACATTGGCAAACACACTTTTGTAGTCATCTGAAAATGATGAACGGCAGCAACCAAACAATCTTACGACATCTTATTACTATAAATGCTACAAATGTGGTTAACAGTGATATAATAATATACGACTGGCACCACCAATAAGGATTGAAAGATTTACTCCGTGTGTACAATGAAAGGGGGTCATGAGAGTCTGATAAATTGTGTGATACCTAAAGTGAACAGGATTCGGTCAAAGTGAATACTCGCGGTTTAATTGTATTAGACAGTCAAACCAGACAATTTACTCAACGACTGAAATAAAATCACCTTTATGAAATTCGAGCCATGTGTAAACCATAAACTTCCGATCAGTCTTCTTTTACTAGACATGTTCTGATGTTAAGTTAAGGGCGATCCACTAATTCTTATCAACGAAGTTCAAAATTTAGATAATTTTTAAGAAGCTTGGCTAAACTTTTACAAGTTTAGGTTTCTACCTGAAGCACCAGAAGCACCGTTGCCACTGGAAAAGTAAACGTACTAAGTAAAATTACTTTGCATATTATCCAAAGGTATCAGAGATTACGTTGAAGTGTTAGCTTGTTTCAATTATTCATACCCACGTTTCTGTTTAAAGGTCGGGGTCACGTCGATGACCTTGTGGAGTGTATGAGCTTGACATTTGAAGATGGTAAAGGGTCTAGGTTTTCTGATGAACTCCTTTACCATCAGACTAGTTATTTTGATCTGTCTAATATTATTAGCTCTTCAACTTATATTTTTTTACTCATCAAGCATTGATGGTAAGCTGAAAGTGGTTCTAATTAAGATACTGCTTTTTTATAAATTATTTGTGGAATCATGCTCGTACATCTTTATATATTCATTTCAACTCTAATCCACAGAATTTAACCTTTTTGGATATTTGTCCCTAATATATTTTGTTTAGAATTGTATCAGGATGTCGAATATTTTTCGCAAAAGTCATTGGTGGCAAACTAGTTCAATGCAACCAACTTGGGAAAATTTACAGGAACTTCTAGGAAGAAGCAAACATTTTCGAGAAATGTTTTTTTCAATATAACTCAGCTGTCTGCATACAGACATCACAGTTCCAAAATAGTATAATAAAACGAAAATACCTCAAGACGAGAAAATGTATCATTTTGTTGCTCCATCTCCTTATATTTCACCAGAGTTTTCAATGTATCCTTAATCTGGCATTTAGGCGAATGTCATACAAGTCTATATAGATCTGCTTGATATCCCTTATCTCCCCTAACTTATATTGTTTGGATATGATAAAACTGATGATAAAATATTAAGAAGCCCGTTTGTATATAAAATGAGCAATACCGGCTACACGACTACTTCGTGCAGTGCAGCTATGTATTTCTTCTGGCTGGTCAGCTTGTAGTAAAATCGTACTCTTTGTTTCAATTTTAGCTAAGCGTTGTTCACCCATTTAAAAATGTTACCATTTATTTCGATGTCACTACTTTAAAAGTCATCAGTTGTTTTTTGGCCCTATACGAGTCTTTGCTGGAGTAAATTAAAGGATTCTTTGGAAACAAGCTTTCCTTCTTACTCTGAGTAGTCGTTTCAAGTGTTCAACCGCCTTAGAACGCATCTTAGCTACAACTAATTTCCTTCTTTTCACCTTTTTGTATTGTCGGCAAGTGTCAAATCCTTATCAAATTATATCCAAGTAGTGTAAAAGGATTAGTGAATATTACCAGTTCCGGAAAATCTATCAATATAGTGACAAAAAAGTACTAAATTGGAATTAAGTGATTGCGCAATGAATAACTGGAAAACAAGTTGATACGAAATGACTTTAGCTAAATTTGAATATGTTATGATGATGCAGTAGAGTAGATTGAATTTTAGGAATGATGTAGTGAACCAGTCAAAATACTTCCAAAATGAAAGAAGTGATGTAATCAGCCAATCGTTGTAATTGATGCAATAGAATCAAGGATAAATTTCCAAGGTTAAGAGTGACATCTATTTCTTTCTGAATGCATAAATCTGGTTCTAAGTGGTCGAGGGTAATAGCCTCTGCGAATTTCGAAAGACGGTGTCTGCGATTTAAACATCCTGAAGGACATCAGCATATCTATTTCGTGTCCAGTATCACCAAGGTATTAGCTAAGAGTTTTCATAACTTTTAGAAGTTCCTTTGGAACTTGTTCGTTAAATCTAAGGCAGATCTTTTTTTCAATTTTACCAATGTAACTGCTTTTGAAGATACACGTAAATTTGTACAGGCAGTTGGTGGTAACGAAAAAAGCTATGCCCATCAACCTGAGATTGTTTCAGAAAGCATATTATTCCGACACTATAATCAGTTTTACTGCACGGTCATACCACATCTTAAATTTAGCTTAGGTCGTGCCATATCAACTTACAGCTTATTCAATGCGTAATCACTTATTTTTTTGCTTCCAGTAAGACGCAAACAAATTAGTTATTTGCGTCTTACTGGAAGCAAAAAAATAAGTGATTACGCATTGAATAAGCTGTAAGTAAGTTGATATGGCACGACCTGTCGATACCAGGGAAAGTCTTTAACAGAGTATTGTTGAACTGAATGAAAGATTCAGTGGAGGCTCAACTTCGAGATCAACAGGCTGGTTTTCGTAAGGATCGGTCGTGCACTGACCAAATCGCAACACTACGGATCATCGTTGAACAATCAAGTGAATGGAACTCGCCCCTGTACATCAACTTCATTGATTATGAGAAGGCGTTTGATAGTGTAGATAGGAGAACACTATGGAAACTTCTTCGACACTACGGCATACCAGAGAAACTCGTCAACATCATCCGAAACTCTTACGACGGGACACAGTGCAAAATTGTGCATGGAGGACAACTGACAAATGCATTTTCAGTGAGGACCGGAGTCAGACAAGGCTGCTTACTCTCACCGTTTCTCTTCCTCCTAGTGGTCGACTGGATCATGAAAGCCTCCACATTTGAGGGAATGTACGGGATTCAATGGACAAGTAGGATGCAACTCGATGATTTGGACTTCGCAGATGATCTAGCTCTTTTAGCACATACACACCAACAAATGCAAGCGAAGACAATCAGTGTAGCAGCAACTTCATTCATCAGTAGGCTTGAACATACATAAAGGTAAGAGCAAGATTCTCAAATACAACACAAGGAGCACCAACCCAATTCAACTTGATGGCGAAACTCTGGAAGAAGTGAATACTTTCACATATCTGGGGAGCATCATCGATGAAGAAGGAGGGTCCGATGCAGATGTAAAGACAAGGATTGGCAAGGCAAGGGCAGCATTCCTACAGTTGAAAAACATCTGGAACTCAAAACAAATATCAACTAACCTCAAAGTCTGACTCTTCAATTCGAACGTGAAGACAGTCCTGCTGTATGGAGCTGAAACCTGGAGAATTACTGCAAACATCCTCAGACGGATACAGGTATTTATAAACAACTACCTACGAAAAATACTGAATGTCCGTTGGCCGGAAACCATCAGCAACAACTTACTATGGGAGAGGACAAACCAACTTCCAGCCGAAGAGGAAATTAGGAAAAGACGATGGAAATGGATAGGACATACACTACGCAAACCATCAGACTGCATCACAAGACAAGCATTAACATGGAATCCTGCTGGGAAACGGAAAAGAGGAAGGCCGAAGAACACGCTGCGTCGAGAATTGGAAGCAGACATTAAAAGGATGAGCAGCAACTGGAAACAATTGGAAAGGATTGCTCAGGATAGAGTTAAATGGAGAACACTGGTGAGCGGCCTATGCTCCTCAGCGAGGAGTAACGGGCATAAGTAAGTAAGTAAGTAAGACGCAAGCACATTCGTGCTCTTACTGGCTCATGATCAGAGTATAAACGTATACTCTGTCTAGCCTCTTCAACCTTACTATTCTGCTACCCTGATATGGTGGCCGGGCTTGTCTGAAGTGATAAAGCAGTCAGATTATACTGGCTGGACTAATCGTTCCTTTAGCCCTTACCTTACCAAGCAGATCGGTTGAAAAGTAGTGAAACTAAAAGCAGTAAACATAAAATCCGAGGGCGAAGTCGTACTGATGACTGTACAGAGGTGTCACAGCAATAAGGTGTTTCCTCTGGGCAGCCACTATGACAGCAATGTTGCCTTCCCACAAAGGAAGGGTGGAATTAATAGTAGTCAGCTCTAAAAATGCACACCTCAGCTTACTCCACAGATTTCCGTCTCTGGCAGTAATGCCTTAACAAGTACATAAATAACAACTTAAACCTCTCAAAAGGCTGTGCATGGCCGGCCTAAAGTAGTTATTCCTTGAGCACTACAGTCACGCTTCTAGGTCTTTAAGACCAACTTTAACCCAATTTACTTCTTAGGTACCTCGTAATGAAGAACCCTTCCGCTTTGTAGGGAACCAAGTAGTAATAATCGTCCCTAACGGCCTCTCCAACGATGACTAGTGGCGATGTTGTTTATCTTATTCCACCGTTGAGTAAATTCAGGGAGTTACCACGTTAGACAGTATGTCTCCTTATTCTCAAAGTTAGTGCTTATTAGAAATAAACGATTGCTTGAGCATAGTGGCAACAAACAGTCACCACTGGCCGTTCATTGAGCTAGAACATCCAAACACCTGCGTCCTTCGATTTGGTTTAAGCTACTTGGGCATTAAGATCATCTACTATGAGTATTAAATCTGAGTGTTCAGTCTTATGAAGAAATTCAGAAGGCTCTGTTTCGTGAACTCAAACCATTAGCATTAGAGACGTGAGGTGATAAAGTTAGGCTAGACGGGTTAATCGTGGGAATAAGGGAGTTATTGAAAGTTGAGGGTGGGATTCGACCTCGAGCAAAATGATCTCTTGTGTTGTTAGAGGTATGAGGGCGGTTTTCACTTCCTGGCTGCCCACACCATGGAAGAATATTACTTCCCGAGGTACCTGAAAAGGAAACTGGATTAGTATTGGTCATAGTGACCTGAAAGCGCGATCGCAGAGCCCAAGGAGCAACTGCCTGAGGCCGATCACGCATGACCTTGTTATGGGATGTTTCCGAAGTTTTAGCTCCGTTTTTTAGAAGGCCTTACTGCCGGAGACGGAAATCCGTGGAGTAAGGTGAGGTGTGACATTTTTAGGGTCGACCTTTTCTAACCCCTTCCTTCCTTCCTTTGTGAGAAGGCAGCATCGCTGTAGATGCTGGTTATCCGAGGGAAACACCTTACTGCTGTCACACTCCGCTGCAGCCAGCAGTACGACTTCGCCCTCAGATCTTAGGTTGTTGTCTTCAGTCTTATCGCTCTCCAACAGACCTGCCTGGCATGGTAGGACCTAGAGGAACAAGCGTTCCAGCCAATATAGCTCTATTGGGTCATCACGATAGGCAAGCCTGACCACCACGTCAAGGTAGCAGCTACGGTCGGGTGTAGGAGTAGGCTGGAAGAAAGCTAGGGGCGGCCAAACCAAAACATGGCACCAATCCATGAAGTCATTGACAGTTGGGCTGAGCCATGTTAATAGGTGCAGACTACCTGGTTGGGGTCTGCGTGACACTCGTAATAAATGGCTAGAGACCTTGGGTGATATGGCTCAAAGTCGTTGGCAATAGTGCAGGTGCATCCACTCCTTGTCTTCCTCCAAATTTTAAGTTTCTGGACTTATCATAACTTTCTCTTTACTGAATCATATTTTCTTAAATCTTATCACCGGTCTCTATTTCCTTCCATTAATACTAACTCTGTTACCACCTCCCCTACTCTGGGATTTGATTCAACAATTTCATTTCTATCTGCTAATTGAGGCATGGCAACTTGGACTTATGTACGTATGTACCAAGTTCTACATTGTAACTGTCTGTCAGAAGGCTCTGTAATATCCATCTGTCACTTCATCCTAGTTGCTGTCAGTGGTAGCATAGGAAGAAACGACGTAAAGGCATCGATATGTGTCCCTATTTTTCTGAGTCCTTACCGAACCATCCAATCAGACAGCACAAATGCGACTGTCGATAGCGATCCATTCAAGAAGTTCTTGTTATGCCCTCATACGTAGTTCTATACTTACATCGGTTTGCCCATGAGAGGTTGCTGTCGGGGTGGCCAGATAAACAAACGATATATCGCCTCCTTGAAAGCCCTGGTTTTGGTTGCGAACTGCTGAGAAGTTCCATCCTAACACGAAACAGCTGCTTAATCCTTCTCAGTCTTTAGTGGTTCCCTAACTAAAGTCAGTCTACCGTATAAAATTCAAATTCTAGGTACTTTGTCTACGTATTTCTATGAATCTTACTTCTTAGTTCAAGAAAACAACTCTCATCTTTGTGACTCAAAATGATAAATGACTTAGTGGATCAATGTTTTCTTATAGAAATTTATCTCCCAATCATTATTGAATTTTGTTATCAGCTATAACGTATCATATGTTACACAAACCTTTTTGTCAGTTATCTGTCTCCTCGACTTTAAGGATAATTTAATCTTCAGAAGTTTATTCGTCCCAAATATTTTGCTTTTTCTGTTCCTAGTTTATATTGTCGGACGAATAGGTAATTCTGGAATTGCAGATAGTAATGGTAAATTTATCCCACGTGACCGATCGAGAACATTTGGTGATATGGGTCGTCCAGTTATTTTACCTGCATCACTACAAGCTGAATCGAAGCGTACATTTTCTATCAACGAATTTAATCTCGTCGCTAGTGATTTAATTGGTCTACGCCGTAATTTAAGTGATTTCCGTCATCCTAGGTAATGCTTTGTGTGTAAATTTTACGTATTTTTGTGTCTCAATCCTGTAATGTAGTTATATTTTATGTTCTACCTGATGATCCTACACATTTTGCAAGCACGCCACACTTTTTACGCGGGTTGATAATGCTATTTGGGTTCCCAGACTGAATTAAAATGAGAGGAGCTTCTACTTGCGAAATAATAGTCGATAGTATAACAAATCCATAAGAAGCTCTGCATTTATGTCCTGTACATTTTGAAATAAGCTGTTTGTATATTTCTGTTTCTATATGTAACCTTTTGTAAATTGTTGTGAATAACCCATGTTTTTGTCATGTAAGCATAAGTTTCTTCGGAATGAAAAGTACATCTTCCTTATTAATATTGGGTATCGGTAGTATCTATCTTTAATATTTGCTGTTGTTCCAAGATTAATTTTCATAGTTGGCCTCGGAGTAAGGAGTCAGTCAGTTTTTTTTTGCAATGTAGAACTTATATAACACACCACCGCGTGCACTAACATGACTACCCAGATGAACAGATATTCTAGATTATCTCTAACGGTTCACCACAAAGAGTAAGAGCGGGTACACACACCCGTCTTGTAGGAGCAATTTGCATTTGGGAACTGAAAAGTACATGGCATAGCTATGTATACTAATTATCAACTGATTAAGTACGATTTGAATGGCTTGTGTGTTATCACAAAGTAAGGAAATATCATTCGCATACTCGTGGTCGAAAAGCCTTTCTCATGACCAGGATCTCACCACTATCTTTACAAAAAAATCTGGGTGTAAGTCGTTTGAGCCTGGTAGATTATTACTATTCAGAATTTGAATTTCTTTCCGAATCTCTTCTTTTGGTGGGTCAGTCATCACAGGACAGCGAGGGCAAGACAGTCTGACCGATGTAGCTTGTGCAATAGGTCAACTGGAGTGAACTCAGCCCATCACCTAAGACCGTTGAAAAGGATTATTTGATTGAAATTACAAGTTTTCTGACTTGGATATGTTCAAAATAAATAGAAACTTATACTGCTGAGTTAGAGCATCCCAATCTATTTTTCTATATTGTTCCCGGAGGGCTAACTGTAACAGATGATTGTCTAGTATGGTTGTAATAACTTATTTATCTTCAAGAGCAACTATTATTAGTTGAGTTCGCGTTGTAGTCAAAAATCCAAGTTCTATTTACATGTCAACAGCTCTTCAATATATTGTCAATCAACTTTTCGATAAATAACCCTATGCATTTAAACCAGTTTCAGTGATGTACACCCTCAAAAAGTTAGACAAGTATGCGATTAGGTACTTCTCATTTATTTGGACTTGATTGATCGAATTAGAGCTTCTGGTGATCTATCATCTGGATTTACAACCTCAAGTGGGGTCTATCAGAACTGTCTACTATCCCCATTCTTGTTTTGTTTGGTAACAAACTTATAACTTGAAACGACACTTGCTTCATCTGACTTTCAAGGGATTCCTATTATGTCATGTGGCACATTTATAGACTTAGTAGTTGAAACTTTAGCGTCTCAACCTGTGAGTCACAACTCTTCTAGTTTGTATATGCTTTAGCTTTGTGAATGACCAGCCGGCACGAAATGTTAGGCCTAGGGCTTCGTCCTGATTACTAACTACAACAACTTAAATACAGTGATGTTCGATTGCCTAGTAAATATACTCATTACACACTAGTGGTAAGAGTGGCAAGTTCAAAACGTAGCATCTGTCCTTGAAGTCAGTGATTATTGATGCAAACCATGTTGGCACGTACAGATTGCTTGGTTGGGCATCACACGATAATCGCGACTAGTACTTGAAAACACTTGATGATGAATCGATCGTAGTGGTGCAGGTGCATTCGCTCTTGATCTTCTTGTAGATCATAAATTCCCTTATTCTTTCATGCACACTTGTTTCATTCCTTACTTTCGAATTATATCGTGGTACTAATCTTGTTAATTTCATCTCGCGGTGCCAATGTGGTATGGTAACTTGGACTGATGTCCGTATGTGCCTGTTTCTACGTTCTACATAACCTAACATCTGACTCAGTGTCAACACGCACCCATAAATCTGTCAGGGATGGAGCTCAGTATCGTCAGGTATCGCGACGAATGCTTAAACACTAGCACTGCTGGGGCGGAATCCAACCGCAGGATTCTTAATTTAATTAGTTTGTAATATAATGCTTCATTGCTTAGCATCACTCATTGTCCTCCCTTAAATCATCAGCTTAAAATTATTTCGTAGCTTTCTTCCCACGCTCCATTTCTTTGTCGCTGAACCATATTCTACATGTTCATTCTTCTTTGTCTTCTACTGTGTGATGTTAATCTTGATGTACTTTAGAGCTATTGCAACTTGAACTGATGCACAAATATGCCAGGTTCTATGTTGATCATACATACATACATACGTTTGTTTACTATTAAGTATTATTAATAATATTGTAGTTAGCTGTATCTTGAAACATGAGACGTAAATAACCATTGCAGAGATTATATCATCATACTTTTCTCAAACTTCTTTACTTGTTTACTCTTGTTCATTGCATTCTAATGTTTACGAGCCTAATATTGATTAGTGAAGAAGAAATGTACAAAACATTTTTACCCTCCAATTTAAAGATGTTCATATTATAATCTTTTGTATCGTCTACCTAAGTCGTCATTTTTGAGTTTGTAAGAAACAAATAACATAGACGATTGAATTACAAAAATGAATGCATGTGGGGTGTGGCATCAAAAAAGAAAATGTTTACCAATCTTTACTGTAAATGCTTTCTTCTGTTTATCAAAATTCGATTGTACAAATGAGTTTTGATTGTTTGTTGAAGAATACCCACTCTAATTTGAGAATATTTTGTTGATCATTACGTAAGTTTTTGTAAGCTTGCTTACAATCAACAGTAACATCTTTGATAACAGGGAGTCATCTCATATGTGGTAAGATTTAGTATAGATCACCGTGGTTTAGTCGTTAAGGTACTCGACTTTTAATGTATTAGCCACAGATTCACTTATTTTGGTTTGAGCAATCATGTTTTATCAATAGCCATCGTGCAAACAGTATAACCGAAGGCTAAGTACATAAATATGGTTATTTAATGTCATAAGTTGACCTTGGTTAGACAACCAGTGAAAGTTAGCATTAGATGTTCACTTCATTCTAGTATACAACTCCTCAGTAGTTTTATTTATTTAAATACAAATTATCACCAAAAATATATATCCATCATCATACGTATTTTGTTAAAATATATATGGCACGTAATTTGAAACAATTTTGTGAAGATCATAGAAAAACATGAAGGTCAAATCTGATGAAGCATTGATAAAATCACGAAGTAAGTGATGCAGTTCAGACAAAAATACGATCATGAAACAGATTTTAGTAGGAAACCTATTATATTTCAGGACCAAGCAATACTCTGATACTGACTGGTCGCAAAACAGAGGCCACCAATACAGCTGACGCAGAACGAAGCTATTTTATCCTCAATGTCCTAGCCTTGGTAACTATAAAGAGAAGTTCAGCCTAAGCAGGAAGATATAATCTACTAGTAACCAAGATGGCGAACAACAAAGCATGCATCTCGTATATATATATATATATATATATATATATATATATATATATATGTTACGAACATAGAGGCGGCAACTTAGCTAAAATATCTAAGATACTGGTCTCTGTAATCAACCGACGTTTGTTTGAAGATAGGAAACAGCATTCTCTAGATAACCAAGCTAGTTTCGGACCTTGACGCGGATACATTTATCAGATATTTTCGCTTCGTCAGATCCTAGAACACAAAGATATCTACCATCAACCGACAATAGCCATATTCCTCGACTTGAAATCTGAGTTTAACTGTATAAATCGTAAGGTATTGTGACAGTATTTATCATTAAAAGGCGTACCTGAAAAGTGTATAAACCTTATAAATTGTTCACTACTAGAACACCACTGGTCAAGTTAGAGCTTATGGTGAACTGTCACAAGAATTGTCAACCTCAAATGTTGTTCGTCAGGGCCGCCGCTCACCTCCCCTTTTACTTAACTTCGTCATAGGTGAATCGATCTCTTTCCAGGAAGCCCACTTGTCAACTTCTTCGATGAAGACGCTTATAATATGCATAGTCTCATGAACACCTTGAGTAACATCTCCAGCATATTTGGGGTGCGTTTCTCGCCATATAAATACAAAATGTTACTCCAATATTAGTTTGTATCATCCCCTTGATTAGTCATAGGGAGTGAAGTAGTTGATTACGTTGACCACTTCGTTTATCTCTGAAGTCTCACCACTTGTGGTGGGTCGGTGCCTGGAGAAATCTCAGCACCGATTCAGAAAGATCATGTGGCCCTTACCAACCTATGCCACTTGTGGCATAACTTCAGAAGCATCCTGAAGTCAGTCACTAGTAAATTGATCATTATGAATGAATCAAGGTGGTTTTGTGGAGATAGGTTCGATTCTGTAGAGAAATCGTGTGTGTGCACCACTGAGAAGTCCCATACTGAGACAATGCAGATGTCCAGGGACCCCTGGTTTACGTTGGTACCTAACCAACATCAATCTGTAACGAATCCAGTTAACTGGATTTAGTATCCGTCTCCACATAACAATCTTAATTTGATTGAATACTGTTTATCAACCTTTTGTTGTGGATAAAAAATTTTGTTTGGACTAAAGTTCTGCGTCAGTTTATCAGCGTTAGCTTATCACGTCAATGTGTAGTAGGCATCAGTCACATTGTATCAGGATGCTCAATACATTATATTGACTGTAAATAAAGCATCATCCTCATTAGAAAGCATACTTAGAATGTGTATACGTATAAACACGTTGAAGATACAATAGAAGTTTTGACACATTCCTTTTAAACACATATCCAACATTAGTTCTTAGTGCTCCGCTGTAGAATATACTTTTCTGTTCGACGGAAACTGCATTTGTGTTCATTCAGTTAGTTTCTTCGTTAGTCTAATATCAACTCCATGGAAAACTTTCGTCATTCTTGTGACTTTGTACAACTTTGTGGGGCATAGTAAAACACAACAATGTACGACCTATGATAAATTAACTCATTTATTAGAAACTGAATTTCGTTCCACACTTTCACTGTGAGTATGCTAAGGATCGGAAAGACCAAGTTCAAATCTCTAAGTGGCATAATCAATGGGCCTTAGGCTCTAGATGTAAAGTCTGGTGGGTATACATAACATCAGTAATATTGCTAAGAATGTATTAGGATGAGAAAAATGTATATTCGAGGAATTTCAATCTTTTTGGTTCTTTATAATGTCTTCTTAACTTTCATATATAAATCATGAATAACGCACAGCCACGAAATTAATATCCAGAAAAGAAATATACATCAATTCATTATAACTGCATTGTTTTTTACGGTTTGTTTCTGTTTATACTTATAGTTGCCCACGTCAAATACCTTTAGACAAATTGATCCAATTTAAAACAAGTGTTATCATTGTATTTCACAATGAAGCCTGGTCAACATTATTACGTACTGTAAATTCCGTTCTTGATCGTACACCAGAACAATTGCTTCATGAAATTATTCTGGTGGATGATGCCAGTACACACTGTAAGTAATTTGGTATTGTTTTATTTGTGTTATGTTATGAATGTTCAATTTTAAAGTGCTTTATGTGACTATTACTGGGTTCATATTTTTTATTATGTTCGATTGCAAGTTCTTTGATATATTGTGACATCTTTTTTCCTCCTGATCATACCACGCCATAACAGCAATCGAGTGCTTGAAATGCTCATTAATACAGCTCATAATAGGTCATATTGGCAATATGTAACTTTTCCTCGCTATTATCGTTAACGTAATCTTTTCCACTTGTCTACTACTATTCATATCGTTAATTCCATCTCGGTGTGCTGATATTTTAAGGCATTATCGACTTATGTATATTTATAGCAGGCTTTACGTGGATTACAAGTGACCGACTGATTCTGCCAACGAATATCGTTGTTAAATATTTTCGTTAAGACGTCCAATTATTCACCAATAATGGAAAAATTAAAGTTCCTCAGATTTTTGTGACTAGGTATGTAACTAAATTTCTCATTTTAGTGATGAGTAGTGCACAGTAGTAGAAGCATGGAAGCTGGCCGTTCCATGTTTTAATTGTCATTTTTATATCAGTATAACTAACGCCTACTTAGAATTGCTGAAGCTTTCGATATCCTTCCATGAAATCAAAACTGTGCATTCAGAAAGACTTGTTCGACATCCGCTTTTACTGTTTTGGATTGTTGGTAAGAACTGCTGGGCTCTGTGATTGTTTTCTCGACAAGAGTGTGCCTGAGAAGTTTATTAACTTCTCAAAGATTCCGTACACAAACAGCATGGTCACAGTGAGAAAATACAACCATCACTCATAAAATGAGTGATACAAGTGTATTTGTAAAATTCCAATGAGTAGAAATTAAAATTTCTGATGTTTCACTACTTAGTGCAAGTCGCTTCTTCAGAGAAATGAGTAACCGAATTTAATTAACACAAGATTAAATAATACACAATGAAACAAATCAAAAAGAAAATAAACTCGTACAATCAAAATGCGAGTTTGATCGTGTTATGATGTCAAGTCATTTGGGTCAAGGTAGTTTGAAATGAGACATGTATGTAAATGTTAGTGTGATGTGTGAGGAAAATATGTGAAAATAAAATTGTATGTATGTTCATGTGTATGAAATTCGATGTACTTTAATTGTGGCTAGTTGGATAGAAAGGCAGTTTCCTTTTGGTTAATTGCAGTTGGATTTAACAAAATGTGAAGCGCCTCAGCTATTCGTCTTTTCTTACAATTGGCAAAAGCTTTTTGAATAATTCGGATATTTTTATGGTATATTTTTATGCAAAAATATCACTGGCTCTAAACTTATTCAGAAGAGCCAGTAGACTCATCTGAAGACGACAAGCAATGCGAACACAAAAATATAATCAACATCCTACGGCTTAGTAATTTTCCAATGAATATTATTAAACATTTACAAAAACGAAACGACTTATTACTAACTAATGGTAAATTAGTCAAAATATCTTGGATTGGTACAGCCGTTCTACCTAACCGCCAAGACACAACAGATGGTAATGATGTGTACAACCATCACTCGTCATTTCCCCAATCTTCCAGTGGGTGAGACACATTTGGCAAATCTTACCACTCCTCTCCGAATTTGCCATTCTAGAAACAAATTAGTGGCGAGTATGTGATGGAGATGGTATAGACTTACTACCTGGAGAAAATTTTTTTGAGCACGAGTATGCCAATGATGTTTCCTTAGTTTTTTGTTTACACATATGCTACCTAAATCTTACATAATAAGTTGATAATTAGTATCCGTAGAAATGGCACTCCACATGGATTGACAGGCATTGATTGATTGAGGTATGGTATATACTTTTCATCTTCCAAATCGTTTTCCTAGTTGCAGTATTTTAATTTTTTATGATGGCCTGTAAAATGGTTAATCCTGAATTGAACAAAACGGCAAGCCATTTTAACAACGTAAATCATTGTTTAGAATACAGAATGCCATTGGTAGTTGGGCTTAGCTGTGTTGATAGATTCTATCTCCCTGGTTAGGGTCCGCGCGATAATTCCGATCTGTGGTTGAAGAAATTAAGTAGCGACGTGGTTATGAAATAGTCACAGTAGACCAGGTACATTTATCCCCTTATATAATTACAGATCCTAAGTTTCATTAGTGTATCATACATATCTTTATTTTTGTTAAATCTTTCTCGATATTCATCTTGTTTACCTGATCGCGTCAAGTTAATGGTAACTTAGGCTAACATTCACACATGTGCTAGACTAGTGTCGTTTATAACATAACTGAACGATGCCAATATAAGATCACCTCTGATTCTACGTTAAGATATGGGGAAAATGTTTAAGCACTTTAATCACTCGCCTTAAAGGAGGTTTACTACACTTGTTACTTAGAGTCTATTCATTGAACTCACTCAAATGTGTTAACATCCTTAATAAGATTAGGACTTACTATTTATGTGAAAATGCTGCCCTGCAGTGGTTTTCAAATTATGACCAACGACATGTCTGTTTTTTTTCTTCCATTTCTATAAGTGATTTATTATCGAGTAGTGCAACTGTAATTATTTTTGTTTGTTTTATTCAGCTCATTTACATCATCAATTAGAGAATTTCATATCCTCTTTAAATAAACCTATACGACTTGAACGTATGTCAAATCGAAGCGGTCTGATACGTGCTAGATTACACGGAGCGAACATTTCCACTGGAAAAACCTTAACATTTTTAGATGCACATTGTGAAGTAACTATTGGTTGGCTAGAAACTTTATTGAAACATATTGCAGAAAATCCTAAACGTATAGTTTGTCCAATTATTGATGTTATTAGTCATGATACATTTGAATATCTTCTTGGTAAGTTGATTTTATTTCCTGATAGAATATCATTTTGCTCTCTCAATGTGTCCATCACCTATGTATGCATAATGATCTCTTGTGCTGTTAGAGGTATGAGGGCGGTTATCACTTCCCGGTTGCCCACACCATGGAAGGGTCATTCTTGAGGAACCTGAAAGAGAAAGATGATTAAGAGAGGTCGTGATGACCTGAGAGTGTGAGCACAGTGTCCAGGGGACAGCTGTTTTAGGTCGGTCGAGTATATTAATTGTTGCTCCGGTTGTCAGAAGGGGGGGAATCGGCCTCATGGCTTCCGAAGGAACTCGGCTTTCACCATGAAGCGTCATATTAGTCCTTCCAATTCCCAGGGCAGAGTTAGGATGGTTATAGAGGTTTTTACTCGTAAGCTGTTTTTTAGCATGGTAGTTGTTTTACGGGGTGGGGTTGCTAACCCCATGCCCAACCCTCCTCCTTTATCCGGTCTTGGGACCGGCAGCAACCCTGTGGGGGCTACAGGCGGAGTTATGTATGCATAATTGTCGCATAAGTATGGCTGTCTGGACCCAGTGGCTCATTGGAGAATACTTTAGCATTTGATGGGAATGGACTGAGTTTAACTCCCTGTATGGACTGGGATGTGAAAGGTATATCCATCTTACGAGTTTTAAAAAAAGATTAAATCCACGTCATAGATTACCTTTACCAGCGACAATCTAACTTTGATCAGTCCCCGTTATTTGTGATAGATTTATGCTCCTTCCTCGTTTCAATAAATTTGATTCCTGTGTTGGCACATATAATTCACCAAGTACAGATTTGTTTAGTCACACTTTATGTGTGTGTACTAATAATACTACTCGGTTTTTTTGAATCACATTAAATGGGGCTGGTCTAGAACCTGTGACTCACTAGTAGTTAGAAGTCGAATGTCTTAAAACACGATACTTCAAAGTCTGTATTCCGATTATGTATGTTTTATTGTGAGTCTTCACTCATGTTTAGCCATGAGATAAAGATAGTTATGGACATTGTAGAAGCATATTTCTTCTCAAAAGAAAAAGGATTAATAGTGTTTTTATTGACTTGGTAAAGTGATCACTATGTTTAAGTGGATAACTACTTGAAGCCAGTTATATGAAGCTCGTTTCTGAGTAGTTTTTATATGTGATAACTTCGTACTTTTCAGGCCTTACTGATGGCCATGTAAGTCCATGGAGTAAGGTGTGGTGTGCTATTTTGAAAAGTAGCATTTCCTAACTACTTTCAGTATGAAATGCTAGCATCTCTACTGGTCACACTGCTTTTCAGTTGACCTACTTGGTAAGGTAGGACCTAAATCCTAGTCTTTTTTGCTGTCTACCCCGAAGTGAATGCGTTGTTCGAACTTAAAATGTAGTCCATCACTTATTATTAGAGGGTTAGTTAGTCATATATATACGGAATGCTGGATCTTAAAAATTAACCCAGTAAATTCATTATTTTTTGTTATCTATTTTTAAAAACTGGAATTTAGCGTTTTTGAATTAAAAATACCCGTAACACCTAAATCTTCGTGTTTCTAACTTCTAACAACGCTATGCCGTATTCATCCACTTATATTTGAGTTCTCTCTTTTTGTATCATTTCCAAAGACATATTTACTGTATGTATATCCGTGTGTTGTGCGCACCTTTTTTCATATTCGGCTTACTTGTGGGATTATATTTTCTTATTGGTCCTCTATTTTTCTAGTTAAATGAACAGGGGTGCCTGTGTTTATATTGCCTAGTGGATTGCTGGTGTCGGGATTATTAGCAAAATTTCAATATAAAATCATCATAAATATACTCACATACTATTATTATTAGTAGGCACTATGCTACTCCTTTCCACATAATATAGGCTCTGAAAAAGGATGGTGTAAGTCAAGCTGAGTTGTGGATAAGTGATAATATCAGTGACTGTTAGTGTAAGTATAGCAAAGAAGTAAAGATTTTATTGTTGATTTCATATTAGTTTCTATAATTCGTAATTTATTGGATCAACTTATGTAAGCCTTCTATAATTCGTCGAAAAAGTCGTCAGAAATTGGTCAAATGCTAGAAATTTATTGACTTGTTGGTTTCATTTAGAAACTTTAAATAGAACACTACAAAGCAACAAATTATATTTTCATTTTTTTTATTTATCTGTAATCAATTTTTCTTACTAATCTCAAAATGCTTTCTTAAAGGTTTTATAACCTCAAGATTATATATAGCTCTATAAATACCCTTGCTTTTATGTGTAACCTTAACTAAGAACATGAACTTTCTGATTGTCATGAAAGTTCTTATCCTAGCCACTGTTAATAATAAATAAATACTACACCGGTTGGACATGTTGTTTCCATCTGAACTTAGTAGATAACGCATTAATACTTGATGCATTAGTCACTGAGTTCATGTCTCATTGTGATTATCAATACAAGGATGTAGGTATACTCAGCTTGAGTCTTATATAGAAAGAAACACGTTTTCTGAATCTCACTGCTAACTACAGTCTACCTTTACTTAAAAAAGTACGTATTTTTGCAACCATCTTAAACTAGCATTTTTGTTTACAATCATGTCCCATCAACCAGGTTCTGATCGTACATGGGGTACTTTTGACTGGCACTTTACTTTCCATTGGGAAAGTGTGGTAGACAGAGAAATAAACCGTATTCAGGATAATCATAATGTTCCTTTGCGATCACCCACTATGGCTGGTGGTCTATTCACTATTATTCGTGAATACTTTTATGAGGTAAATATTGCATTTTCTATCAGTTATTTTCAAATGATTTTGAAATTTTTATTCATCTTTAGATGAAAGTTTAAGTGGTAGGGCATTGTTATAGTGATTTCGTGACCAATTCTGGATTTAGGCCTAAGGCCTAGATTTTAAATCAGTTGACCAGGCTGTGAATCTTCATCGACTGAGGTGGCTACAATATTCACGACAGATAACTGGTCATCGTTTACCTAGGTGCTCAATGTTTGCTGGGTTGAATGTAGGTTAATAGAACGTTAAAGGAGCCAAACAGGAAAGTCACATCAGTCTTGAAGTTACTGATTATCGATTCGAGTCACATTTTTAGGTGCGGATCATTTGTTTGGGATTTACGCGATAATTGTTCGAGTATAGAGCCTTCACAAAAGTTTGTGCTTCCAAAGTACGCCTTTTAGTAACTAATATTGGTACAGGACATTTGTCTACAGAGTCGAATGCTGCTAGAGTCGGATGTTCAAAGAACTTACAAGAAAGTGATTTATTTATGAGTTCATCATAAACAAAGTAGACTGAAACAATGACTGATTAGTCTGTGTGTTACATGTAATCTGCATAGAACGTAGTAAGCATTTGACATGCACTCGCTACTAAGCGTGAAAGTTTTGAATTCTATTCCTGGTGGGTCAGAGTGTGAGCTTTTAAGAAGCTCCATACTATAATGAAACACTTATTCACTACCAACTCTTGATTTTCAGTGGTTGTTTAATTCATGAGGCAATATTCAACAATCTCGACACTATCCAAATCGCTGTCATTTTTAATTTATTATGACCATAAAAGGCACTTTCACTAATCATTTTAAACTTTCTAAGCACTGTCAAATCGTATTTCTACTGCCTTTTTGATATTTTGACTTGTGCTATAATGATCAGTTAACAAGAAGGTAAAAATAGATAAGGGACTTTACATTAACAGAACGTTCCCTTCTAGATTTATTTTAACATTCCTTATGCATGTGTAGTTTTTCACTCGTATGTAACTGCTTATAATTGGGCTTTGGATATACAACATGTTTCTAAACTACCCGAATGTCTGGCTTCTGATTTTACTGAAGGTATGTACCAGATAACTGAACCTATATAATTATTTGAAAACTCTTATAAAGTAATCAGAAATCAGAAGTATTTAAGCAGTCAATTGTTTTCAATAACTTCATCACAACCGACAAATTAAAGTTCTCCACTTTGGCATGTATCACTATCTAGCTACATAATTCTTTCGATATATTTATAACTGAATGACTCTATGATTATGTTAACTTATTGGTTCTAATTCTAACCCTCGGTCGGTTTGTCGGGTTTCTTGTTAAGATATATCGTGTGATTCATTGTTTACTTAGGTACTATCAGTGTTATTAATAATTTTTTATCGAATGGACCAGAATATAATTAGATTATTGATGCATCGAGTTGTCAGTCAATCAATCAGTCAATTCCTGTCTCCTCATATGGAGCATAGACCGACGACCAGCATTCTCCAACCAACTCTGTCTTCCGCTTTCCTTTCAGTTCTTCTCAAATACTATTCATTCTTTTAATGTCTGCCTCTAATTTTCAATACAATGTATTCTCTGGTTTTCCTCTTTTCCTTTGGCCTTGAGGACTCCAAGTTGATGCTTCTCTTATGACTCAGTTTGGTGATTTCCTCATTGTGTATCCTATTCACTTCTAACGTCTTTTCCAAATTTCTTCCTCGGCTGGAAGTTGATTGACTCGTTCTCTGCAACGGCAGGATTTTGCTGATAGTGTCTGTTCAATAGATTCGGAGTATTATGCGTAAACAATTCTTTATGAATACTGGTATCGTTTGAATGATGCTTTTCGTAGTTCTCCATACAATCGAATTGTGTTGACGTTTATTTTGAAAATTGTGACTGAAGTTAACTGACAGCTGGTTTGAGTTGTACACCAGCATTATTTCTTTCCATTCCTTCCTTTTTTCATGTGGTGTATAATAAACTTCATTGATCTTTAAATTTCATACAGAAAATTTCTTCGTTTACTAAAGGATTGTTCAGACACTATAATTTGACAATGTCTGCAGATGGATAGTTTGCAAAAATTTATCTTTTCTCATGACTTCTTTCTATTTATCTACTTAGATTGGTGCTTATGATGAAGGTATGGAGATATGGGGTAGTGAAAATATTGAATTATCATTTCGTGTTTGGCAATGTGGTGGTGAATTATTAATTGATCCATGTAGTCGTGTTGGGCATGTATTTCGTAAATCTTCACCATATACATGGCCTGGTGGTGTTAGTAATATATTATTTAAGAATTTTGTACGTACTGCACTCGTATGGTTAGATGAGTATAGTCGATTTTACTTTCTGATGAATCCGTGTAAGTGATAAGATAGTACCATTATTAATTTTCTATATAACATGATCCTTTCATGAATTTCAATGCAAAACAAGAGCTATACAAATGAATATATTGTATTTCATGGCGTCTCATCGTTGATTGCAAACAGTCTAGAGTTGTGCATCATAATATTATGAAGCATAACTATAGATTTTTAATGTCGCACGGATCCTAACTAAGTAGTCTACACCTACTGAACACGGTTTACATCAATAGTCAACGACTTCATAAACATATGCCTCGTTTTGGTTTAATTTCTTATAGTCTTCTTCTATCCTACTCTTATACCACTAAACATTGTATGTCAACGTAGGCGGGTTATTGTTGGGTATGCGTAGATCAATTAGATAATTTTTACACGTATTTCTGTACGGCATCAGATTATCTAGAAAGGTAGTAAGTTCCATTGGATCATCTTTAATCTGTCTCCTATCACTCCGCACCTCCTTAAACACTCTTCTGGTCTCCATACGTAGCCTCTCTAAGTCGTTGTCGTAATATCCTTCTTGCGTCTGATGTCTGTAGGAACTTGTAACGTTCAGTGAGGTTGGCCACCATACCTGTACAAATATATCAATCTCACCAATCGAGCCTACATAAGACAAATATTAATTCACTTATAGATGTAGCCTAATCTGCAAAGTCACTGTCAAAATGCTAGGGATATATTCTAGGTATTTGAACACCAATGTACCTCTATAAGGTAGTAGATTAAGTCGTGTATCAACATATCATAAATATTAACAACATTGTTGGGGCTCATGGTTCATACAAGCAACTGTTCACAACCCTCTATCGACTCAGGTATTAGATCCAATCTGAATACATGATATCCAACTGTTGATCAGATTTGATAATTTGTGAATCCAAACGAATAGGTTCAATCTAATACAAGGTGTCCATTTGACCTACACATACCTAACCACAACCTGCATACGTGGACACAATGTTTAGTGATAAAAGGATAAAATAGAGGAAGTCTAGGAGATGTCAAGTCAAAGCATGCAACGAGTTCATGAAGTCGGTGACTATTGGTGTAAACCATGTCTGGTAGGTGTAGACTATATAGGTTAAATTCGCGATATATCCAAATCATTGATTAATATGGTCGTGAATCTATCATTTAGTGCAGGCTCTACGCGGTTGATAGTAAACTAATATGATAATTATGATTAAAACAGTGTCATTTTCTATCTACTTTCGTGTGTATTGTGAACTACAATACAAAAGTAAACATCACTTTTCGACTTCATTGTTAGTCTATATGTACTTATCTTTATTACTAACAGTACCATGAAAAATATGAAAATGTAGATCATTTTTCTTCTAACTTTGTTCAAATGTTTACTCTTGTTTATGTAGTTAATTAGTTCATTGTAGTACATCGATTTAATTATATTTATAAACTGCTTGTAAATATCACTTAGAAACATCTTAAGATGTAAGTTGTTCTGTATTCTTTGAAATACCTAAGCATATTTGTTTGTTAGTTGGTTGATTATATATATATATATATATATATATATATATATATATATATATATATATATATATATATATATATATATATATATTTGTGTGGTTCATTCAGTAATGGAAGGTAACTTACGGAATAATATGGTTGATCTTGTTATGTCGGACCACTAAAGAAAAGTGAAAGAACTTCTAGGACTGTATTTTAGAGGACTAATTCATTTATTCTGGTCGTGTGTAATGTAAACATTACATTTTTATTATAGTTATGTTCCTCTTACTCTGTCCTCCCATTTAGTATATTTGCTGTTATTATATTGTCTCTTACTATGGACTACAGTTAATTAGTTGTGTACAAGTTACCGCCTTCCCATTCACTGCCACAATCTCTTCCGTTTTGTATTAATGTAAAATCCCTAATTGGTTTGCTGTGTGGTATGAATTTGTGTATATATAAAAGCATGATTAAAATACAATATGACCGGCAATTGGACTGAATTGATTGTGTCTGGTTGGCTCGTAGCTGTTGTTTTCTCTATTCCGGCTTTGGGGACTGGTAGTCGTGGGGTAGACGTGTCCGTATTCTGATTGGCAAATATCAAGGGCACAGTGTATTATTTTTCAATTCATAACAGATTTTTCCTTAAGTTTAAGTGATTTTGTGTACACTAGTCTTTAATTTGTCCGTACAGGTAGATCTCGGTTGGGTAATATTAAAAACCAGAGAGCTTTATTTAGCTGCTTCGTCGTAGTGCAAGGGTAATTAGTGACAGCGAACACCCACGATTCTGTCAGGAATTGAACAGTTATGTTCCAAAAACTCGTTTGTATTAAAATTAGCAACTCAACGATTTCTCTAACAACAAAAAGCGTCAAGAGAAATAATTAAATTTTCCACAATACACCAATTGATTTTCCCCGAAGGTCTGAATAGAAGCAATGGTAATAATTTGATACCGAGAAGATTCAATCCTGTTTCATTTCAACTCTGTATATATGTAACTACAATAACGACCTTTGCCTCGGACAGAAAAACTTGCTAACTGAAAGTGACAGCAACCATTCACAAGACAGAAGTTCAGAACATATAAACAGAAACTTCAGTTGTTGCTAATTTTTCAATTAGTATAAAATAAAAAAACGATTTACAAAAAATAGCTAGTTTTCGATCTCCTTAGCACCTCTTTTTTAGAAAAAACTTTACTGTTCGTTTTCGTTTGCTTTCACTCTGTATTTAGTCGAGGTTCTACTGTAGGTGCCAGCTTCCTATTGGCTCCTAGCATCAATGATTTGATCTAAAGTTTAAGCATCCAGTAGAATTTCTTCTGTTCTTTCGTCACTGAGTCTTCTGCGTAACTGATTTTGATGTCAAATTCATTTGTATTCTTCTACTGTTACTTCGTAGATAACTCTTCTTGATATTGATGTAACTTTGTAAAGATCGATCATTACTGATTCGCATGGGCACCCAATCGCACTGGACAACGTTTTCATCCTAAGGTTCCAACTCAGGATTTTCGAATTAGTTTGTTCATATGTTTCTCATCGAACTATTTTTTGAAAAAAGCTTCATATACATCCGTATATACATACAACTGTGCAGATGGTAATGAATTCGTAAAAATGAGATCTCGTTAGATTGTATCTAATTTGCCACTATGTATTTACGTGTCTATGTATATTCAACCATCGTCCGCCTCGTCGAGCTACGTTAGCTGGTGTGGGAGTAGGATGGAAAAATGCTAGGGGCAGCCAGGTCAGAATATGGCACTAGTCTAGAAAGTCTTCGAATTCTGATCTAAATCATTTTGGTAGGTTCAGGCTACGTGGTTGTTGTCCTGTATTAATTCTGATTAGTGGTTGGATACAGTGGGTGAGATATCACTATCTGTTACGTTGCCTCTGGTGTATCCATTCTTTATGTTCTTTCAGATCTGAAGTTCTATTATTCCTTCATACATACGTTTTTTTTCATTGCTTGTTGTTGAATATTATTATGACATTTATCTTGGATTCATGAATATATTTGCCAAGTTCAATGTTGCCTATGGTTGACTTTTTATGTATATGAAAAAAAAATTGAACTAACTAAGTCAATTTGTGAACTTATAGTTCGTGATTGATACCAGGTGATAAAATTAAGTAAAACAGAATTACACCATTAAACGTTTCAAAAGTAGTAGATCAAAACTTCGAAAAATAAGTTTATCAGTATAATTATTATTAAAATATAATAAATTCGTTTAGTCAATTTATTGTTCCTTTGTCAACTACATACAAGCATATAATCTCAAATTAGTTGATATTATAATTCTACTATTCAACACCGATCGGTTCAGTGATGTTGTTGATTAAGCATTTGCCTCATGACCTGAAAGTCATTTGTTCGATCCTCGATAGCTTCATGAATGTACAGTTTCACTAAAGAGTCATATCCTAAGACAAAACAAGCTGTCTAATAATACTGTTTTGTCTTCAATGTTACTCAACCAAGATTAATGTATGTTGAATGCAAACAATATTCATTTGTATCAGGATTCACTATTGGTTGTAGGTTTACAAAATAGTATCATGTGTATGTTTTCATATAAATGAAGCTAAACTGATGACCTTTTTTTAATAAGATAAATAGTGTTGTTCTGTTGACTTGTGTTTGTATGTTGCACTGTACTTTGTAATTATTAGCGTTAAGAGCTTCTCTTGTTTTGTAATTTTTTTTGGATATCGAAACGATGAAGATTTCTAGTTCAGATGGATACTTTTGAATAGTGTTGTATTTTCTGAACTAGATGATACAATTGAAAGTTTTTTGTTGTCATAGTATATATAAGTCTACTTCGTTAGTGAAATGAGTTATCTGGTTATTTCATAAACGTTAAACCAGTTATCTTAATGCTGACTAGGTTATCTTCATAATGTTGTGTATACTGTTTTAACTGTTTTATTCGATTAACTTCTGGACATATAGTTACTAGTTGACTTATTCACCATGTATTCATATGTGAACTTGAAAATTAAACTTCTCCAGGCATTGCCATATTCTTCAATCTAGAATTTTATCAGTTTCAAAGTCAAATGTTCTGCATATTTTTTTTCAAAATGTATCCATAAAAGTGACTAAATATCATGGAATTTCCAAAAAATACTTGTTAAAGTTAGTTTTCACCTACAGAAATATTTGTAACTTAGAATGTGTCGGAAGGTCAAATCAATTGTGAATGAGTTCCAAAACTCAGAATCTAAAGAAAAACAAACAGAGAATACACTTGAATCATTACGACTGATTCACAGGTCTCTAATTTCTGATAACAATAATTGCACAAGTCACGATCAATTTACCTTCACTTACCAAACTCAGCTTAAACTATCGGTCAATGATTTCATGGACTGATGGAATACGTTGTATTGAAATTTGTAGTCAGTTGTGATCAATCAGAAGAAAATAATTATAGATGAATATTTTATCGTCAAACACGGATATACAAACGTTATGTGAATAGTGTATTTATGGGAGCTTATTATGTGCTTTTCTTTCTATAAATAAAAGAAACTGCTTATGAACTAGTTCACGTGGTTATGTTACGTTTTCATTCTAGACGGTATTTTCAGTTGACATTTGAAAGTCATTAAATTCCTTTTTGTTAAGGTCAGTTAGTATTGCAATGTCCGATTGTTGATTGACCAAAATAGACTTTGTAGACTGTTCATGATTAGCTACAATAACTACTGTTCAGTGATAGTTTAAGAGTCTTTGAATGTCGTCTCTACCTTATTTTTACTACCTCTTCATTTTTTTGATTAGTTCATGTAGAATGTTTGAAAAAAATATTTATATTTTTCATTGCTTAATGATTAAACTATTTAGATTTCAGTTAACAGATCATTGGTTTTACGTTATGCGTAAAACGATTAATGAATTATTTTGGTAGCTGATTATAGGCTATACGATAACTTGCAGTTAGTCCTAGTCAGGCTCTAATCTTCCGCTCAGACACAAATATCCGACTGATTGGTCAAAAGCTAGATGAATTAAACACAATACATGTATTATAAGCAACACTGAATGAGACATTACACAAACTGAGAGAGCAAATTATATGGGTTACAATTTTTTTATTTATTCGATTGTAATTTGGCACCTATTTCTCTACGTTCTCACTAAGCATATGTTAGATAAATTATTACGGATACCAAATCTCGTCTAGCGATTACTACTTAAGCATTATAAGGCTGATAGTGTGATAACATATCTTTTTAACAATGTTCTGGTATTTGTAGCAGTACTTAGTCTGCGCCGAATTTGTTTTGCCCCAGCTGGAAGGAGAAGAATGATTAATATTCAGCTAACCAGCCCAGAATCCATATATATATATATATATATATATATATATATATATATATATATATATATATATGTAACTACATGCAAATACAATTAAGAAGATAACATGGACACAGACAACCTGTACAATAGGTACAGAATACCTTGATACTGCCAGTAGTGTCGAGTGTTCTTTACCCCTCTTCTATACGATCAGGGGAACACTAATCACCTCCTTCATACAATAGGAGTGTAGTATTCAGAAGTAAGTTGATAAAAACCAACATTCGACACTGAAATTGGGTTGGCGGTAATAAAAAATCCACAGTTGAGAGCTAGAAAACTCTGATTTCAAACCAACAATGCACATTGGTTCCAGGATTCTGAGGGAGTGAATGGAATATGAATCCATGATGATTACTGGCTTATTATTGTCTTGGGAACTAGACCTTTCGAGTAAAGATTTGAGGAATGATTTGAGCAGTATTCCTGCCTTCATATGGATGATAATTATGAAAAGTATGGGTTATTCCCCTACTCTACTTTACCTATTGAAACGATATTTACTGTCAATTTTAATTCAAACCCATTTATTTTAAACCCATTCATTTTTCTGTTCTGTTCCCTTTTCTTTTTGTATTTTTTACTTATTCAATTCACACAGCAGCTGGTTTATATTGAAGTCCTATTTTGTCTTTTCGGTCCTAGATCTCTGAGTGATCGGCTTTACAAATGCTCCCTCTAACTACATATTCTCATTAAGTCTTCATAAAGCCACCTATATTTCACTGTATTATGAATAAACATCTCTATATTACTGACTTTAGTCTGTTCATCACGGCTCCCTGGTTGTCACCCTTAAGATGATGCAATTCTCACTCAGATGTTGTTGAGAATAAGAGCCACTAGCGATTCTGTGGAACTTTTCATAAAAGTGAAATAATCTCCGCCAGTCGAGAGAAGTCTTTCTTAATTGTTTTTCAATTTAAACTTTATCATGCTAATTGTTTAGCTCATATACCTTTTGGTGACTGTCTTCACCAATTCTTTTGCGTCTTAATGTATAAATAACTGATGTCTAATAACAGTTAATAGTTTACATAGAAGTTGAAAACAAAAGAAATATAAAACTAATAAGAGTAAAATGCATGTAATTATCTTCGGAAGAATAGTTTTGCAAGGAATTCAAACGTTCTTCTAAACTCATCCTCCATAAGTGAGCATAATCAGTCATGAATACCGTGGAACCCGACTTATGCACATAGACCTGCCAAGTTACCATACCGCATTAACACGACGAGATCACATTTACAAGGTTAACATGATAACATAATTCAGCAAGACAGAATGAATCAAATGTATGCGCGATAGAATAATACAACTTAAAATCTAGAACATAAAAAGTGAGTGCCCTTTTCACCACTATAACTGATCCTAAAATGTCACTCAATGTCTCTTGCCACTGATCGTGATTGTTACACGGACCCCAACCAGGTAGTCTACATCTACTAACATGGCTTAGACCAACAGTCAAAGACTTCATGGACTAATGCTTTGAACATAATATATCCTACTACTTCGGTTTGATTAGTATAGTAATATCTCTATCTTTCAAATAAACATGATGTAACTCGAATTGCTTTGTGTTACTGCATACATATAGAGTTTAATTATATTAATGTAATAATAGTTGTATCTAGAATATTATGTAATAATTTGTCTATTAGAAATTTGCTTTTATCGATGTATTTATTCTTAAACATATAAAGCTGCTCTATCAATCGATTACGGTGATGTTTCCAAACGTAAAAAGCTTCGTCAGCAGTTACAATGTAAAAGTTTTCGTTGGTATTTGGAGAATATTTATCCTGAATCACCGATTCCAATTGATGTGATAAGACTAGGCACAGTAAGCGTTGTTTCTAATTAACGATATATATATATATATATATATATATATATATATATATATATATATATATTGAGACGGGAACTCTCTCTATTACATTTTTTGTAAAGAATTTCGATTTTATGTTACTTGACTGTCAATTCATAATACACTATTATAAGTATTCGGTTAAAGAAACGCATTTCTTGACGGAGCTGTTGTGATTGACCACAAAGAAACCAGATATTCATGTCTTATTTTTTTTATAGGTTCTCATGTGACCTACAGAATCTATATCTAACATTCATTGGTGATATGAATGAATTTTAATCCTGTTGATTATTAGCGAATCCATACAATAAAAGTACGATTATCACATCTACTTGTTACCCTTCCTATCAGTGTACATACGCGCATTCATATAATATAACAACCTATCGCGAATCTAATTAGTATGAAACTCAGAAAGTATCACCTCATTAGTGATTTGAATATCTATTTTGCTCCCACAATCCTTGATAATCAATTTCAGAGGATGATTCTGTGGGCTTTTAGAGATATAAGAGACGTTATCATTTCCTGGTCACTCATACTGTGCAAGTTTCCCTCCTGAGATACGTGATAAGGAAGCTGCATAAAAGTGGGTGGTTTTAACCATATGACTGCGTAATCAAATTGCTTAAAGGAGAACTGTTTATGTTTTAAGTGTATTAACTTTATACTTATTTGTAAAAGCCACTTAAGACAGAAGGCGAGATGCGTCGTTTTTAGAGTGGACCTTTTATGATCCATTCATTCCGTTGTTAGGCAGTGTTGTTACATATATTGATTTGTTGATGTGCACACCTATTTATCATCTCAAATCGACCTTCCGTGTGTTGTGGGACCTAGGAACTAGCACTCTTTCAAGCATAGCCTGACCGAGTCACCACAAAATCCATGCCAAAACACCAGGTCAAGATTAGAGGCTTCACTGTTTCAGGACCGATTGGTCTGTACATTTAGATACAATCTTTTATAACTCTCTGATTAGATAAGTAGAAAACAAAATGGTCGCTTGCACAGTTACTGTCCCAAAAGTTTGATCAAGCCGTCATCTTCAAGATAGTACCAATTTATCACTTTGACAATTGAGTCATTTACTTTGAATTTCTTAGTATCGCTACGTTATATATGTATTCGTAGTATGTATGTTTGTTTTTCTGCTCCGTTCCATCATTAATAAATAGCATTTCCTTTTATTGGATTATTTTGATTTTCGTCTATTGATTCGATTAATCTCCATATTAAGGAGAAATAACATTAAATGGAACATATGGATTAGTAATTACAACGCCACGTTGTTTACATTATTAGGCTTAAACAAATGCTAACATTTACAATTGTATGGCTACGCCTAGAACCTTTCTACTATTAGTAGCAGTATAGCAACTATGACTACTACGATTCTGTTGTCAGATTTTTTCGACAAGTGATCGACTACTGAAGAAATTATAAATCAATGTTATAACGTTAATCAAAACACTATTGGTTCGTTGTAGTTGTTGTTGTTGTATACTGTATATTGTTTGCTAAAACAATAAGTGTTTACAAGTAATCTGTGTGTAATTATCAGGTGGTTAACAGAAAACCCCTACTTCACCTAGTTTTCGTTCTAGTTGAAACTTATTACCATGACGTACTTGTAATCTCATTACTCAATTCCATAGTTTGAGAAATATTACTATTGGGTTATTTCGACTTCATGCAGTTTAGATCAAGTAGGAGTCTGACTATTTTTGTCATCAAAAGATGTATCACAAAGTACATAAACCTTGGTTGGGCTAGAGTTTATGACGAACTGGCATCAGAATCATAGACTTCAATTGGCGATTGTCAGGGCTCCTCTCTTTTTGCTTAATTTCACTTTCCTCATCTGAATTTTCAATGACTGGTCGTTTGTCAGATGACTGTCTTATGAACTTAAAATACGCAGATGATTCAGTCCTGTTTGGTCAAGACGCAGAAAAATCCAGTCTCCTGATGGATTGGGATAACTATTCGCACGTATTTGAAATGCGTTTCACCTACTCTAACTGCAACAATTTGCTTCAGTCCTGTCCTGCATTAGCACTTGAATAAAAGAGATTGAAGTAGTTGAGTGCGTTGACCAATTCATCTATTTGATGATGGGATAGCGTCTCTCGAAATTTCAGTACAGACCCAGGCAGCTCGTCTGGTTACCTATACCATCATGTAGACGATCTCACCTTAGATCCTCAACTTTGTCATCGACTACATTCTACAAACACCTGTGAAGGAAATGATTCAACACCGAAGTTGGTGATAGGGAGTGAGGCAGTTGAATGTGTTAGCCGTTTCACTTATCCTGGGAGCCTCATTACTCCTGACGGTCTGGTGTCCAATGAAATTTTGGCTCGTGTACATAAGTCCCAACTAGCTTTTGGGAATTTGCGTCACTTGTGCCGTAAGCGAGACATCCAACTACTGACTAAAGGACGCGTTTACTGTGCAGCAGTTCGATCCGTTTTACTTTATGGATGTGAAACATGGCCATTAAGGATAGAGGATATTCGTAGGCTCCTAGTATTCGACCACAGATGTCCTCGAAGCATTGCTCGTGTTTTCTGGGACCACCGATTAAGCATTATGTGGGTTGGAATAGTGTACTAGGTAGATAATTGGTAGGTAACTAGTTGGAGACCTTTGGTAATATGGCTCATAATCGTTGGAAATGGCGCAGGTGCATCCACTCCATATCTTCCTCTAAATCCTAAGTTTCTAAACTCATCATAATTTTCTGTCTACTGAACCATATTTACTTAAATCTTATTTCCGATATCTATTCCTTTCCATTAATACTATCTCTGTTACTACCTCCCCTACTCTGGGATTTGATCCGACAATTTAGTCTCTATCTGCTAATTGAGGCATGGCGACTTGAGCTGATGTACGCATGTACCAAGTTCTACGTTGTAACTATCTGTCTCTCTGTCTTACATGACCCTGCTGAACTTCTTAATAAAGCAAACGTGATAGATTTGACTCCCAGTAATGTGGTACAGTGAAACCCATGTAGCTTTGTTTACGCGTTTGTAGGAGAATATGGTGCTACCTATAATCATTTTGTTGAAGAAGGCACGCAAACTAGCAAACCTCTCACCGTTTTCGTTCCTTTCTCCCAGTCCATTTCATCCCATGATGTCTTCATATCCGGTGTTGTCCACTCTAACCTTGCTGTTGAGGTCTCTCATCAGAATGGTCAGGTCCTTGGCTGAACATTTCTCGGTGATTGACTGCAGCTTTGCATAGAACTGGTTTCTATTGTCTTCGTGGCTATCGTTGGTGGTTGCATAGCACTGGATGATATTCATTGTAATCCCTTCCTTCATCGTCTTGTAGGATGATTTGATGATTCTAGGTCCATGTGGTTCCCATCCTACAAGAGCCTTCCATGCTTTTTGTGATAGTATTAGTGCTACTCTATGTGTGTGCGAGACATTTTCTTTTTCGTAGCAGGAGTTTAACAGTACCTATCCTGAGGATACTCTGCTGTTCAGCTTGTAACCAATAAGTTTTGCTTATTTCAAGTACCTCCAGGTCGTATCTTTTCATTTCCTCAACTATTTGAATGCTTCTTTCTGTCTCCCACATCGTGTAAGCATTCCATGTACCTACATTGACTGTTGTCCTGGTTTTAGAAGGGACGTCAGCCACGTAACTTTTGTAGAAACTCGGCCCTCACCATGAGGCATCATAACTCTTAGAAATGAAAACCTTCCAACTCTCAGGGCAGGGTTAAAAATGTTTTTTTCTGGCAAGTGTTTTTTAGCAAGGTTGATTTTTACGAGATGAGGTTGCTAACCCCATGCTAACTTTCTTTTATCCGGGCTTGAGACCTGCAGAAATCTTTGAAAAATACTGTGTTTACGTTGACTTGATGATCTGCAGCAACTGAATATGAAAGAATAAAATTTCTTATTGTCTTTTGCTAAATAATGGGAAATGGTGTTCCGAAGTGTAACGAAGGATTAACATTGTCGTACACCTAACGTAGGTCGTTCCTCATTGGTGTGGTGGGTTTTGGCAATCTAGTCCAAGATATCAATCTGGTTGCATTAAATGTTCTTTTAGTCACATTACCTAACCGATGTATCACAATTTCACTGACTATATGACCTTCATTTTAGGTCTTCCTTTAGATGTATTTGTTAGTGAATATCCATTTTTACTTAGCGGTTCATGAATTGTTTTAAATTCCATCTCGATGGCATCCATTTTTTCTTTGTAATATACTATTTTATTCAGGTTCGTCATAGAAAAACCGGTCGATGTCTTGATTCTCTTGGTCATAAACCTGATGAAGCTATCGGTACCACTCATTGTCATGGACAAGGTGGTAATCAAGTATTTGCAATCACAGAAAGTGGTTCAATTCGTGTTTCCAAGGGTTGTGTAGATGGTGGAGATAAACGAAACTTAGGAACTGGAAAATTAGTTTTGAAAAACTGTGACAGTAATAGTATCAGTCAAAAATTTGAATTTATCGAAAATGTAAGTTTCGTAAAATTTTATTTTCTTCACGAGTTTAAATGATAACATTTTCAGAATAGAAATTTAATATCGCAAATTGACTCTTGTTAAACAAACAATTGAAACTACTAATTGGAATTGAACAGCTATTTTTTCATAGTATGAAACTCCTTTGTAGTACACACACAGGAATCGAGCCCATGCTCTTCATGTTTCTCATTCAGCTCC
Organism: Schistosoma mekongi; assembly: GCA_034768735.1. NCBI lineage: Eukaryota > Metazoa > Platyhelminthes > Trematoda > Strigeidida > Schistosomatidae > Schistosoma > Schistosoma mekongi. The sequence goes on along the minus strand of CM068306.1, from coordinate 974,700 downwards.
TAACCATTGAACTATTGAGCAGACATTCAGCTGACTTCATCAATATAACACAAATTCGTCCATTGTCGTTAGTAGACAGGATTTCATTTTCATCAGCTCTATGCATGCTATTTATTTTGCATAGCTCAAAATATTCTGACTCCAGCTATGCTAACTCTTTGTCCTTAAACCCTGAGCTACTATGCGTTCAATGAACTAATTCTTTTTTCAAATCATATTCTCTGTTTAGACTTTCTTTACTGTCATCTATATTTTTACCGCTTTGGTGTTTATTTTTACCGTTTTCAAGTAATGTGACAACTTAGATGAATTAGTATTCGCTAGGTTTTACGTTGTACATGACTGACTTCTGTAATGCACCCATTCATTCCTTATATGCAAGTATGTTTATATCTTTAGTAGGGTTATTTCGAGTTCTGCTAGAAGTGTGAAGAAAGTTGTCACTTTCTTATTGCTCATGCTATTTAAGGTTTCTTCTTCCTGAGGTATCTGAGAAGAAAATTGCATTAAGGGAGTTCTTGACTGTCTACGAGTGTGACCGAAGAATATCTCTTTGAGGTCAGTAATATACGATATTTCTGATGAGTAATCAATCAATCAATGCCTGCTATCCCATGTGGAATATAAGTCACCGTCCAGCATCCTCCAATCAACTGTGTCCTCAAATCTCCTTTCCAGTTCTTCTCAAGTGCTGTTCATTCTTTTCATATTTTTTATGAGTTGTTTTTGGTTTATTAGCCCCCTACTTATTTATGAAGTTCTTTCCACGTGAGACAGATTTTCGTAAGATAAGGTGCACTATTTTTATGGTCGGTATTTTTGAAGCCCCATCCTTCCATTATTGGAAGAAAGGATCACACCACTATACTGTTATCATACATCTGTACAGTCAGCAGTCTGACTTCACTAGCCAACCTCTTCGGCATAGTAGGATATAAAAGAATGAATGTTCCAGCCAAATATATCTTGATTGATCCATCACAATAGATAAGCCCGATCATCATGTTGGGATAACAGCTACAATCACGTGGTGAAAATCCAACTGTATATCTAGTGAATCCAACATATTCTGCAAACGTTTCTGCATTTCGAGTTCCCGTGGCGAATATTATCTGTTATGTATAATCAATACCTTTTAAAAAATAATCACTGTGTACTTTGATTTGTTAATTAACTGTTTGCTGAATTCGTACACTATCATCATCTGCTCTTTAGACTGTTTATTGATCAAATCTTGTAGTTAATAAATTGCAGATCTAATTGAGATCTTTGATCAACATAATTGATTATAACGTTCATGTTTTACACTTAATGTTGACAATCGTCTAATGAATATACTAGTGATATATGAGGCTCTGGAGAGAGCTGTATTTCTCATCAATAATGATCATTTACTTAAGTAATTCACCTCACTTTTTGAATAAACAGTCAGTAGCGTTGTATAAAGTAAAAATAAAAATTTTCATTAAAAGATTATTAAGCTTAAGCAGTTTTGTTGAAAATGGTTTTAATTTGTTGTTTGTATTAGTCACAAACTGATAATTCGGTACCATTTGAAACCGAGAACTGATATGGGATAGCTGCTTTCTTTTAGGATATGAATCCTCATTGCTAGTGTGAAGGCAAAACCCCAACAGAGATGAAACCTACGACCTTCAGGTTTCACTACGAACCTTTAGCGATTAGCATCACTGGCACGATAGAAGACTATCGATCTTTATGGAGTACATGTTTAGATTTTGATCATGCCCTAGTACGAGCGCACATTTGCTCACATCTGGGCGAAGAAAAACCACTACAGGAAAATTCATTAGAATTCAGTCCAACAACGAGACAGCCAAGATTAAATTCCAGGAACAACTAAGAAATTACGTAGGTAATTGTAAAGAAGCGACCTATTTGGATGCTGCTTGGCAAGATATCCAAACAGCTGTAGAATCTACAGTGACATATATTAGGAACCTGAATCAACTGGTCAAGAAAAATAGGTGGGTCTCGGTGATATCTGTTGAATTGATGGACTTCCGAAAATTTATCCTGTCAGGCTCTGAATACAATCAGGAGCGAAGAGTAATCAGACATATAACTGGCAAAAAGTCTGTTGAACGGTCGTGAGCAGTGGTGGGAAACGAAAGCAAAGGTGATGGAAGAGGTAGCAGTGATAGGTAACACAAGGTAACTTTCCAGACTAATAAAAGAAACCGGAGTCAAGAAGTCAAGTGTTAGTGAAACAGTCTCCGAAAGAGATGGAACGCTTATCTGCTCTCAGTGTAGACGTTTAAAACGATGGGTTGAATACTTTCAAAGAGCAATTCAGTTGGTCTTCACTTACATTAGAATTACCCATTATTTCCAGGCGGCCTGAATAAAAAGTCTACTTAGATCTTCTACTACTACAGAAATCGAAAAAGCTACAGCCAATCTGAAGCGGGGTAGATCAGATGGTCCGGCTTGGTTAACTCCAGAGGTCTTTAAGGATGGTGGTCCTACTTTAACAATTAGACTGATTAATATTTTGGCTAAATTTTCTGGAACTGGACATAATTCCATCCTACTGGTATCGATCGTTTATTGTTCTAGTATAAAGAGTGGTCGAAACCGTCCCGTGATAGCCATAGAGAAATTATCTTGACTAATATAGTATTTAAAATACTAGCTTCCATAATTATCAGACGTTTAACTACAACTCGTGAACTACAGTTAAGAGATTATCAGACTGGTTTCAGACCTTGTCGCGGTTGTATAGACCAGATATTCACCATTCGTCAAGTTTTAGAACATAGGCATACTTGTCGGCACCCGACAATGGTGGTTTTTCTCGGCTTGAGAGTGGCATTTGACTCCGTAGACTGGGAAGTTCTATGGCAATGTCTTTCATTGAAAAGCGTGCCCCAAAAGTACATAAAACTTGTTAAGGCTCTTTACTCAAGCACGATTAGTCGTGTCAGAGCATATGGCGAACTGTCATCTGAACTCGTAACCTCAAGTGGTGTCCATCAAGGCTGCCCACTTTCCTCATTTTTGTTTAATTTCATAGTTGACATACTGTTGGAAATTACACTTTCATCGTCTAACTTTTCAGGAATCGATCTCCTACCAGGAGATCCACTTATTGACTTAGAATATGCTGATGATATAGTCATGTTTGGCGAAGACGCTGATACGATGCAGAAACTTTTAACAGCAATAAGCTCGAATGCAAGCATTTTCGGAATGCGTTTCTCCCCCTCTAAATGCAAACTATTGCTCCAGAACTGGTTTTCGTCGACACCTGGACTAAAGATAGGGAGTGAAGTAGTTGAGCACGTCGACCACTTCACTTATCTTGGAAGTCTGATTAGCCCTAATGGGTTAGTCTCTGACGAAATCTCAGTACGAATTCAAAAAGCTCGTTTGGCTTTCGCCAACTTACGTCACCTATGGCGTGGACGAGATACTCATCTCTCAACGAAAGGAAGAGTGTACTGCACAACAGTTCGCTGTTTTACTGTAAGGGTGTGAGACGTGGCCATTAAGGGTATACAACACTCGAAGGTTATTCTTTTTTTACCTTCGATGACTTCAAAACATCGCTTCCATCATTTGAGATCACCGAGTAAGCAATAACAAGGTTAGACGACGGGTATAAAGGAAAGGTGGTAAATCAGTCGACGAGGTTGTGAATTTCATCGACTAAGGTAGTTAGGACATGTGTTACATATGCCTAACCACCATCTGCCTCGACGTGCGATGTTGGATGATTTAGGAGCAAGATGGTAGAGAGTTAGAAGTGGCCAAACTAAAACATGGCATCAGTCCATGAAGTCACTGACTATTTTTTTAAGTCGTATTAATAGATACAGACTACCTTGTTGGGGTCCTCGCGAATTTCGTTACCAGTAGTTAGAAACTTTGGTTGACATGGTTTGAGATCGGTCTACATTTTGTTCTCCCTTAAATCGTCAGCTTAAAATTATTTCATGATTTTCTTTCCACTCTCCATCTCTTTCTCCCTGAACCATGTTTTATATGTTCACTCTTCTCTGTTTTTATTATTATTATGATTGCGGTAACTTCTACTTCTACTAATGTAGTGTTAATCCTACTTTGTGTTTTGAGGCATGGCAGCTCGGGCCGATGCACACATGTGCCAGGTTCTATGTCGATACATACATATGTAGGTTAAAGTATCGTAGATCATTCGATGAGTGCTGTGTTCAACAAAATTGAAAAATATTATCGGGTGTAGCTATGAAGAGGTGAGATTTAGTCCCTGAGAAGCTAGATTACTGATCATCTCCTGAACACGGACCACTCGATCGTAACTAATTTAGTATTCAAAGTCATTTCCAAAGTCGATAGAAATCTGTCGAAAACAGTGAGCTTCCATCTGCCCAGCATTGATAAAGCCTTCGATATACACTTGGACAAATTAGAACTGATTATTCAAACAAAATGAGATTGTACTGGTAGTTGATAGTACTTAAACGCCTAACATTCGTTTTTAGCTACTTCATTGTCATCAGAAATCTCTTATACATAAGTGTCGAACAGAAGACAAAAGTTGGAAAGTGTACAGAAAGTTTCTTACTTTCATGATTAATCTAAGTGCTGAAAAAACGAAGATTCGTATGTCCCTGCATCAACTTTATGTTATCGAATCTTCTTGGAACAAAGCTAGTTATCAGTCCATCATAATATAACGTATAACCCATCTAGTTTCATCAATTGTGTTGATAATTTTTAAACGAAACTCATTAGATGATGTTTTTCCACAATTCCTGAAAGAATTTTCGAAGTCTATCAACAAAATTCACTAGACATATACCTGTCTTTGTAATAATGGTCTAGTATACTGCATAATAGTTTCCTTTTACAGCTCTGAACCATAACCTATGTGAATAGAAAGGCACCTTTGAAGTGTTGGTGGTATATAGTGGATGTATTAAATGAATAATATTATGGTTAACCATAAGATGCGAGGTAGAAATGACTTAGAAATATTTTACACATATCTACTATAGTGTAATGTTGTTGACTTGCATGATAGTAGGAAAACGAATAATTTTGGTTAATAGAACATGATATAATATTAATCTATGAATTTATTTAACCATATATCAGAATTTCATCGATAAGTACACTTTTTGGTTGGAAACGGCTTATACAACTGACAGCGAACCTCTAAATCCTTTTTTTTTTCGGTCTCATCTTATTCATATCTCGTTATATACAGTATTTTACTGTTGTTTGTGCCACATTAGCTTTCACTGTATCGCATTCTACATTGTTTATGGTGGATTCATTTACAAATCTCCTTGAGGTTTTCTGACCGGGAGAGGCTACTTTTAGCATTGAGTTGAAATGGTTTCGTGATGTTTGGTTTCACTAGGTTGTTTGTATTTAATACAGATTGATCTCGTCTGAGTAACATAAATGCCTAGAGAGTACTAGACAGTTGTTTCGCCCTATGAGACTCTCCAATAGCAACACACTCCTGACTTCATCAGAGACCGAACCCATGAACTTCAGATCTCATGGCAAACACGTAACCACCAACACCACTTTGTCAGCCCACATTCAACGACAAGGTCCCAACTTTAATCAGTTTGTAATGTAGGGTGATGATCATCAAATGCCATTGTATAGAATTATCTCCTAACTTGTTATTACTCTACTAGTCGTGACTTCTCATCAAAACTTCAGGTACGTCTTGAAGTAGGTCACTAGTGTGCTAATTATTTTCATTTACTGTTTGTTCTGTCGTGTTGTATTATTAGAATGAAAAATAAATGTACCCAATTTTTATTTCATTCTATTTTTACTGTTCTCTTTTATAGAAAATAGTTCATAAGGCAACAAAATTATGCCTTACGATTATTCCAGTGGGTAAACATACACGACTTACATTAAGTAAGTATTATTCCTTTACTGAAGGTTCTTTTGTTAAAAAAAAAAACTGTTTAATTCATTTCTACTTATTATAATATTAGTAGTATGCAAGAAATTGAAGTGTACGTCTTTAGAGAAATTTCATTAAAGCGGTAATTGGACATTTTTGACTTGCTAATGAAAAACCAGAAAACGAATTACTGATTTAAACATAAGAATTTAATACAAATAGGCGCCAAAAATGTATACGTTATACAATAGGGGATACGATAATATGGAGAAATGAAATTTAACAAGGAAATTCATGTATTCGCCTGTTACCATTCATCGAGCACAGGCTGCCGACCACAGTTTCTCCAGCCAACTCTGTCTTCGGCTCTCCTTTTTAGTTGTTCCTTAGTGCCACTCGTTCTTTTCATATCTAACTTCAATTTCCTTAGCAGTGTGTTGGTTTGGTCCTTATTTTCTATTTGACTTTGAGGATTCCAAGTTATTGATTATTTTGTAACACAATTTGGTGATTTCCTAAATGTGCCCTATCCACCTCCAGCGTAATTTCTTGGTTTTTTTCTTAGATGGAGGTTGAATTGTTCGCAACCCCAATAGGTTGTTGCTGGTGGTGTCTAACCAATAGGTTCGGAGTATCATGTGTAAATAACTGTTTATAAATACCTGTTCTCTGAATGGTGATTTTTGTAGTTCGCCAAGTTTCAGCCCCATACAATAGAATTGCCTTGATGGTTGTACTGACTTTGGTGTTGGCCGGCAGTTGGTTTTAGTTCCAAATGTTCTTTGATTGTAAAATGCTGCCTTTGCCTTGCCAATCCGTCTTCACATCTGCATTACATCACATTTGTTTATCAATGATGCTGCTGCTCTGGCAGTTAAGAGTTTCCAGAGCTTATCCGTCAAGTGTGACTTGGTTAATACTAGCTATATTGTATCTAAAGATGTTGCTCTTTCCCTTCTGTATGTTGATGCCTACGACTGCAGAGGAGGCTGCTACACTGTCCATCTTTACCCGCGTATGTTGTGGTGTGTGGGTTAGAAGAGCTAGATCACCTGCGAAGTCCAAATTGTCTAGTAGTCCAATGCATTCCTTGCTTCCTCAAAAATGTTAAGGTTTTTCGTAATAATTCAGTCAACCACCAGCAAAAAGAGAGTAAGCAGCCTTATCTGACACTGGTCTTCACTTCGAATGAATCTGTGAGCTGCCCTCCATGCACGATTTTGTAGTATAGTCCGTTGTAAGAGCCCCGTATAACATTGGGTATACCACAGTTCTGAGGAAGTGTTGATAATACTATTCTCCTTACACTGCCAATTTCTTTCTCATAGTCATTGAAGTCGATGTGAAGTGAAGTGAAGAATAACATTCAACTGACTGCTTAATAATAATCCATAATATCGCGATTTGGTCGGTACACTATCGATCCTTACGGAATCCCTCCTATTGATCTTGAAGTTGGGCGTCGACTAAATCTTCGATTCTGTTCAACAGCACTTTGTTGAAAACTTTTTCCTAGTACTGAAAGTAGAGTGGTTTCTCTGTAGCTGTCACAACTACTAAAGCCTTCTTTCTTTGGTATCTTAATGAGGTACCCTTCTTTCCAGTGTGTTGGTACTTGTTCTTCTGTCCAGATCTTCCAGGATAGAACGTTGAGCATAGCTGCAGTTATTTATATGTCTGATTTATGTGTGATATTTCTTTTTCCTACATATTTAGCTTCAAACCACACACTTTAATTATGAGTATTCATAATGTTATGACGTAAAGAAAGAGAGGAGAGGGTTTTGGTTGGTAGTAGCGAACGCCAATTAGATGTATTCCTAGTTGGTAATGCGCCTGAGACCTAATGCCCACTCACTCCCCAGGCCGACAATAGCAGAACCAGAATTGAGAACAGGAAAACGGAGGGAGTGAGATCCGAGATCGTATTGTATTTTAATCCTGTCTTTATATATACACAAAATCAGACCACACGGTAAACCAATCAAGAATGTAACATTTGTACAGAACAAAGGAAAGAGTGGCAGTGAATGGTACAACTTGTACACAATTAAGTAAGCGTAGTTCATAGTAAATAAACAATATACTAAGAGCAAAATACACTAAACGAGAGAACTGGGCAAGGGGAATGTAGCAGTCATAGAAACGAATTGTTTACAGTGTTCACAGTTATAATAATTGAAATAATGTTCTAGAGCACAGTTCTCGAGGATAGTCAATCTCCGTTAGGTGCCCGGCATATCACATAATTGTCTGGCATCTCACACTGAATTAGTTTGGAACGTGATGCAAACCTTAGATATAATTACCATCGCTTGAAGAATATCACATGACCAAGGAAAAGCTTAGATCTCCTCTATATATTTATGCTATAATTATAGCTATATATTCAATAAAATAATTCGTGTTTACCTGTCCTTTATTTTATATTTATAGGAGTATGCAGTGATACAGAAGATTTCTATTGGACTCTTCCTCCACTATTTAATGATACAACATCTATATTGTGAGAATGAGTAGTAGTGTAAAAGAAAGTAATTTCTTCCTGCATATATATATATATATATGTATGTCTTCTTTCACTGTGAATGTGATATACATTTGTGCATAGGATATTATAATTCTATTGTTATTTTCTATTGTTTGTACAATGTTATTATTTATAATCCATAAATTCAATGTTCAAAATGTTATCTGCTGCTTTGTTTTTCTTTTTTTCAATTGTTTAATTTTTTATTATATTGAACTCTTTCTGTTAAAGTTGATTTAATCTCTTGTATTATATTTAATTTTTATCCATCAAATTTCTTATTGTATGTTTGTACAACATGAATGTGTTACGTCTACATCATCTTAATATTGGTATATTAAGAACATACTACTTATTAGTAGTAAGGAAAAAATACATCCCTCCTAGTTATTTATATTGACTTGAGAATTGTGTTTCTATGTTTCTTTATTAAGATAATAATGGTGAAACTGATCATTTTGTTGACAAAACTGTCTAATTTACTTGAACCTTACTAAACAATATTTTATCACGTGCTTCCTCCTTTGTATTCTTCATTCAACTATGATGTGACGATTTTTTTGTATAATTATTTTCTAATTTCCATGAGAAAGAGGAATGTATTCTGTTACCTATATTGTATGTAAGTACTTGATTTGTATTTACGTTTTTGTATAAAAATGGATTAATAATGGTTGGATGGAGTTGTTTGTTTTCGATAAATCTTGCACAGACATCTTAGCTTACTTATGACACTAGCACTAACGCTTACGAATCCAAGCATACATTGATGAACTGTGATTTCGCGTTGTGATGCGATGACCTGGGAGTATGACTAGCGATAACTTGACGTCGGTTACACGCGGTTTTACCACCATCGACGGAAATCTCTCCAACTGTGAAGAGACTGTAAATATCAGTTATATGAAGCAGACACCTTACTGTCGTCACACTCCAGTACAATTGGGATCAGGACTTCGAACCTCAGACAGTAAAGCTTATAGACTCTAGTCTCACTGCTCCTGTCTGACATTACTGATAACTCGAAGTGATTTTGTTAGTGTAGTAGACTGAGGAGGAAAAAACACGCAATGTCAAAGTGAAATTATTTCTAGTACAATAATAGGGGCACTATTTCGCCTCATAATCACCATCATCAGCAACGTAGAACCGGGCACAAACGCCGTAGGTCTGCTTCATAAAGGCAATTACTTGGAGGAAATCTCATCCCATAATCACAGTATTAAAATTCAGTGGATGAAACTGGGAAATTATGCATAATATCGCTTACTAGACTATAGACTTCACTTTTCACTGTAAGTTGAGTGTTAACCTCAACACCTTGTTCGGAACGATGATCTTTTCTTCTGTCCTGTATACTACCCCGATATTTTTAAGCACTCTGCTCCTCACTCAATGAACATTGCGTTGCATACGCAATAGTGAGTAGTTTATTAGCGAAACAGCATGTATTCACTTTCATAAATTGCATAGGATTACTCTAGAGCATCAGCAAGCATATTTGGCGGTTTTCACCTAGTAATCTTGCAAGAAATGAAGGATTAGCCTTTCGTTTCATTAAAAATACATTTTTAGGTTATTTTACTTAGTAATGAAATGTTTTTGGTTCATTCTACTATCATCATCCATGTTGAAGTTGGCGAGTGGTAGTTAAGATTTGAAATCAAGTAATTTTTCTAGTCATGACACGATAATGCTAGGGAGTAACCGCACGTAAATCAGATGTCGATTTGAATAGTGATATATTAGAAATAACAATAATAAATACAATGTGAGAAACAGGAACCGCAACAGTGGCAAGTACAATGATTCGACGATCAGCATTTCTAGGCATAAATTAAAGAGTAGATATAAGTGACTGACTACTTTCTACACATTCAGTCAGGTAATAACTTGAGATCACTATACACCAAGATAGAATGTGGCTGACGAACTTCCAGACACGACCAATAATCAGATGATTGAGCCACAGCATTTGTCGATTAGAAGATGAAATTTTGCAAATATCTTCCCTTTAAGTGTTGCTATTGTGAGCTGTTTCTTTTGAAGCGAATCAAATGCATAACACATTTCCATATTTCTTCTTACACACTTAACAAAATATCAATTGTTACGTCCTGATAGGTTTTCAGAGGTCACTGAAGTAGAGAAAACTTCCTACTCTATAATTTAATTCATGTTGCTATGTGGTTGAAAGAACCTCTTTGGACAATATACCCAGTCGCTGAACTGAAAAACATAACTTTATCAATCTTCTTCACATTACAATTTACGTTGCCTAAAGATATTTCCCATCTTTATGAATCATTTTGTCGAGAGCCAAACGGTCTTCCGATATTCCATGGCTTCATGATATATACAATCCTGGAAGTAACAACTATACTTATTGTTAGTTCACCGATTAGCAATCCGAATCCGTCCCAACAATCGCATAAAGTTCGTTAGGTCACATCTAGTATTTTACAGATACACTAGAAGTGAACTATGGTCTCATATCTTTAATACATGTTGAATTGTTACTCTTTAATTGTAAAGTCAATAACAACAAACAATTAAGCCAGCTAACGCGAGCAATGTTTCGTAGACACCGAGTAAGTAATAACGAGGTTAGACGACGGGTGTTAGGCAAATGTGGTAAATCAGTCGATGAGGTTGTGAATCTTCATCGACTGAGGTGGTTGGGAGATGTGTTGCGTATGCCCAACCACCGTCTGCCTCGGCGCGCAATGTTGGCTGATATAGGAATAGGATGAAAGAGAGTTAGAGGTGGCCAAACTAAAACATGGCATCAGTCCATGAAGTCACTGACTGCTGATTTGAGTCATGTCGGTAGATGCAGACTACCTGGATGGGGTCCTCGCGATTGCCGTAACCAGTGGCTGGAAACACTGAGTGACATGGCGAAGAATCGGTCACAATGGCACAGATGTATTCACTCATTGTCCTCCCTTAGATCATGAGCTTTAAATTATTCCATAACTTTCTTTCTACGCTCCCTAAACCATATTCTATATGTTCACACTCCTTGTTACTATTATGATTATTTTATTTTATTGAAGTAACTTCTACTAATGGTGGTGGTGTTAATCTTGCAGTGCTATGGTGGTATGGCAACTTGAACCGATGTACACATGTGCCAGGTTCTATGTTGATTGTACATACAACCTGTATAAAGTTTTTACTTTTAGATTGGAGTTCCACAATTGTAAAAATTGTGGTTTACAAAACTTTCATTATAGATACATTTATTAACAAGAACGAAGAGTCAATGGCTTAGGCTAATTGACAACTTGTCTATAAACGTAGAGCACCATCCTAACACTCGTCAACAGCTACGAACGATATTTTACCTCAGAAATTTTTCATGTACTTCTAATGTAACCATCTGCACAACAGCAAGAACCGAGAGAAAGTATCAACCACTCTTCTGAGAACTGAATATACAGATGTCGTAAGCGACTATTCTAAAGGATACTTCATTACTGTTCCGCCACTGTGCCATTAATCTGTGAGTACAAAGCTTCATGTTAGTCAACCGAATGAATATGAATGCTTATATTCCTACATTGCCTTTATATAATTATAGCAAGCAAACCAAGCCATTTTCAAGTTACAAGTGAAGTTTAAATTGGATTTGATGCCTAGTTTATTGAGCCTACCTGCAAATCTCTTATGGTAAAACTTAGTGGAAAAAAAAGTAACTAAATACGAGAATCAGTTGCAAGTGTACTGCTTGAATGCGAAAAATGCTTTCTCGGGTGTTTAGGGATTAATGATCAGGTGAAACAAAACCCATTCATTATTATACCCTTTACAACAACTTTCGTACATTTTCCTTTAGTAGAACATACGACTATGAGACAGCTGTCCAGTTCTCCCTGGTTCTTAGTGGTACTCAACCAATATCAATCTATAAAGAATACAAGCAACTAACAAAACATCCATTAGAACTATTAAGTTAGTAAGTTTACGAATGTACCGTACGTACAATTCATAAAACGGCATTATCATGTTTCAGTTCCATATAAAGCAAGTACCAGAAGACTGCGTTTAGGAATTTCTGAAGTTATTTAGCTAATCGTCTTAATTTTTTCCATCTTATTTCATCAAATGTCTTCACACGCACACATTTAATTACTGGTACCGCAACTAGGAATCGAGCATATATGTTCCTTATCACAAAACTAACACACAAAGAATGGAACACTAATAAAATTGAATCGCGAGACCACAAATGATTAAGGAATTGATATTTTGTTCACATACACTTTGTGGTCCTGAAATGCGTTATAAGAAAAGACTCGCATGTTGCTGTCCGACCGTAGCTGCTACCTTGACGTGGTGGTCAGGCATATCTATCGTGATAACCAAATAGAGCTACATTGGCTGAGACGCATGTTCTTCTAGGTCCTACCATACCAAGAGGGTCTGTTGGAGAGCAGTAAGATTACAGGCGGCAACCTAAGGTCTGAGAGTGAAGTCATGCTGATGACTGTACAGAGGTGTGACAGCAGTAAGGTATCCCTCAGATAACTAGCATCTGCAGTGATGCTGCCTTCCTACAAAGGGTGGGGTTAGAAAAGGTCAACCCTAAAAATGTCACACCTCACCTTACTTCTCGGATTTCCGTCTCCAGCGGTAAGGCCTTCTAAAGAACGGAGCTAACACTTCAAAAACTCCTCGTAGTAATATCCCGCGTGATCAGCTTCAGGCAGTTGTCCCTTGATCTCTACGATCACCCTCCAAGGTCTTTAAGGTCAATACTAACCAGCTTCATCTTCAGGTACCTCAAGAATACCCACTCATGATTTGGGCAGCCAGGAAACGAGAACCGTCCCCATACCTCTAACAGCGTATGAGATCATCTTGTTCGAGGCTAAATCCCACCCCCAATAATTAACAACTCTCTTAATTCTACGACTAACTCTTCTAGCATAACTTTATCACCTCACGCCTCTAATGCTAACGATTCAAGTTCACGACATGTTATTTCTGGTCCCCTGACACTTCATGTTAAACTACATGTCAGGCCTGGACGTGGTTGTACAGACCAAACATACACACTTCGGCAGATTCTGGAACATAGGCACACTTTTAGACGCCTAGGAATAGTCGTATTTCTTGACCTTAAGGCGGTGTTTGACTCTATCGATCGTGAGGCTAAGTGGCAATGTCTGTCATTGAAAAACGCGCCAGAGATGTACATCAGCCGTATACAGGTTCTCTACTCGAACATTACTAGTCTATTCAGAGCTTATGGCAGACTGTCGTTGGAATTGATTGCTTTAAGTGATGTTAGCCGACGTTGTCCTCTGCACCTTATTTGGTTTAATTATTGACATGCTTTTAGATCCAACGTTATCATCGTCTGAGTTCTTAGGGGCTGACCTCCTTCCTGGAGATAAATTTGTTGACTTAGAAAATGCAGACGACATAGTCCTATTGGGTGATGACTAAATGCAACGCCTTTTAAAAGCCAAGAGCATGTTTGGGATGCGACTCTCCCCCCCTCCATTCAAGTACAAAAATGCTGCTTCTGGATTGGCTTACGTAAGTGCCGAAATTAGTGATAGGGAGTATGGAAGGTGAATGTGTTGACCGCCTCACTTATTTTGTTAGTTTTATCAGTCCTGTTGGTCAAGTATCTGATAAAATCTCAGCTCATATACAGAAGGCTTGATTAACTTTGCCAATGTGTCGCTTGCGGTGTAAGCAGACATCCGTTTACCGAGTAGCGGTCCGGTCAGTTCTACTTTATGGATGTGAAACATGGCCATTAAGGATAAAGAATATTCGTATGCTTCTATTTTTCGATCATAGATGTCTTCGAAGTATTGCTCATGTTTGCTGTGACCACCGAATAAGCAATACGTGGATTAGGAATAAAGTATTAGGTAAATACGGTAAGCCTATTGATGAAGTAATAAATCTTCATCAGTTGAGGTGGCTAGGACATATATTACGTATGCCCAACCACCATAAACCTCGACGAGGAAATGCTGTTTGGTGCAGGAGTAAGCAGAAAAGAAGCTAGGGGCGGTCAAACTAAAACATGAAGCCAGTCCATGAAGTCATTGACGATTAAGGTGAGCCATATTACTGAGTGCAAGCTATCTGGTTGGGGGTCTACGTGATGATCACAATCAATCATTCGGGACTTTGAGTAACATGGCTCAAAATCGCTCGCACTGTTACTACCTCCACTACCCTGGGACTTGATCAGGTAATTTCGTCTTTATCTGATAATTGAGGCATGATAACTCGAAATAATGTACACACATAAACAGTCCTACGTTGTAACTGATTGGCCAAATGTTGCTGCAACTAAACCCACCTATCGTGATGAGCCAGTAGGTCTATATTAACTGAAACAATCTTTAATTTAGGTCCTACCATGTCAGGCAAGTTAGTTGAAGAGCAGTAAGACAAAAAGCAACAAAACTATGGTCCGGGGGTGAAGTTGCACTGCCAACTATACAGGTGACGGTATTAAGATGTTGCGCTCAAACGTTGTAGTTGTAAGAGCGTAGGTACTTGTACTAATTCGCATCAACTCCGATTATCACACAAACTCAGTCAGTGATCTATACCTTTACCAGTAGCCCTTGCTATCTCAAAAGAAATCAGAACGTGCTACTAAGCTAAACGTCCTTACAACTAGTACTTAGTGCGCCGGTGTACATTTTTAACTATTATATTAGAGGTGGATCAGGTTACTCTAATTTTAGTATTTAGTGAAAGCGCAACATGCTCATTTTCGCGACTGATAGTTTAATTATACCACTAACTATAAACAAAGAAGTCCCATGGAAATATATATTATTAATGTACAACTTTACTTTTTGTAAGCTCGACTAGCGCGACGACCTCTAGCTTTCTCGAACTTACGACCCTTTGATCGGATGTAAGGTCGCGTATGGCTTGACGGCGTCCCAGGAGCAGGGCCAAAGTGTCTGACAGCAGTTCGTCCTTTTCTTGGTCCCTGAATGAGCACTGTATTCTTTCCGAGAGGACTGAGAACTGCAAGGCGATCGAAAGTGAGTATTTCCCCACCAGCATGCAAAATCCGTTCACGGGCAGCTGCAGTTACCCGTAGAGCACACACCTATATGTGCATAAAAATATTTTAATAATATAGTATTTTGAAAAGCCGAACTCGTAGAAAATCTCGGAAATTCTCCTGCTACTTACTTTCATTTTCGGGAATTCTCGGATTCTCGTATCATTGGTAATGGTCCCAACACATACAGCAATTTTATTTTCGCGTCCACTTTTTTTCATCACTCGCTTTAAGCGAGCCAGTGACAGGGCAGGCTTGTTGATTTTGCTCATAAAAAGTCTTCGCATTATTATTTTGTTGAACTTGGAGCCAGTTCTACGTGCCAGGAACTTGTAAGCTTTAACAAGTAAGCGTAAATATACATCGTCGCTTTTTGGGTTTTTTCTCCTTACTTTCCTATCGTATCTGTGGCTGATATCAATGCCCTGAAGATAGTGAAACCAAACGTTTAGTAATAGAAATTTAAATCAATAAGCTCTCAGCCTACTGCACTAAATCAAATTCTCGGATGTTACGGAAAAACGTTCTCTTAAGGACGATACGAAATCCAAAACAAAGTGCGGCTTCTGATTGGTAGTAAAAGTGGTAGTTATAGTTGGATTAAGCGAAGACAAAAATTGTAGTGTATGTATGACTTTTGCGCTTTCCCAAAACATTATCCCCCCCCCCACTAAATATCATCTTACCAATTATATAGATTTATAGTGTTTATTTTCTTAATGGTTGCTTGTTATATAAATAACAAACAGTTCCATGAGATCGAAAACGCGTGTCCGACTGATATTCAGCTGGGGAGATCTAAGTGAAATGAGCACTTACTGAATTTTAATAACAAACAGTATTTAATTGTGATACGCCTAACAGTCAGAAGACTAAAGTAAATTTAAGGGCAAGACAGTCACTATAATAATGAAAAACCAACGCTACATAGAGTAAACAAACTCAATGTAAGCCGTAATGATGTATTGGTTTAGGACTTGACAACATAGTAGCAGGGAATATCATAAAACGGAATGGCAATCTAAAGAGCAATAATAATTACCAACCAAAACATGAAGACTGAATAGACAGTGGAATTTATGTACGCTACTTTGACTGTACTGCAGTAATTCTATTTCGAGTAGTTTGCAGACACTGCATTCGTTGTAGAAGCAACTTAAAGCATCCATGCATGTAAGTATCTTGTTGGAGACAACTTAAACTACCACCACTATCCTACAGTCGTGAATATTGAGCTAAGCTTACAGGACGACTTAGTATCCGAGACTCGCATTTGATTTTATATACCTAATCAGGATCCTAGAACATGACTAACTAATAAACCCCGCAAATGTCTTCTACATATCAGACCAATAGCTTGCAATATTTCGATGTCATACTGTCAAATCGACTAACTTAATGTGGTAGATATTTACAGTTACCTAAAATAATCATAACTGCAACCAACTCATTATGGGAGCTGTATTAACTTGAGCGGCATGTATAAATCATATAGCTAAGACAAACCTGACCACTTACACAGTGTAGATCTCATGAATAGAAACAATATAAACAGCATAACACTTAAAAACCACCTGTAAATTTGATCGGCTAAAGGTATTAAATAAAGTGCATTCCTATGGCATTTCACTAATAATAACAACCGAGGCTTTAACTATATACTTTTAAGGCACTCCTGATGGCAATTATTGTCCCCCAGTCTGTTGGATATAACTTATTTACCATAATGACCTTATAGAAATACTGAAGACTTAAATCCTATCGTTCCGCCAGCATTGTTTCATGAAACAAGAGGCAAATGGACTGCATTAGCGCCTCCCTCATGAACTTGTGGGTAATATCCGCTTTGCTACAACGGTTTGAGAAGCATACAATACCTTCCCCGCTCGAAATCTACAGTCGATTACTCTGGTAAAACCCCGCATACTACGTGGATTTCACTTGTCCCCAGCTTTTGAACTTGCTTACTGGTAGAATGAAAAATTTTAACAATGCAAACTTTCTGTGTTTATGCCTATAAATAGGCCTACTAAAATCAAAATAAACCGTAAAGTACTTTTGTATTACATAAAAGAGAGAGTTACAGTAGCCTCCAGACTATATCACTAATTATTCCTATAATTACCAGCACAGACTATCGAGGATGATTTTCCTTTTACTAACTATAGTTAACAGTCAGAAAGTACCGTATATACAAAATAAAAGATCTACATACCATCTTTTGGCGTGAGCTTAGAGTGTCTGGCGCGACGACCTACAAAGGTGATTAAAACACAAGCCCTAAGTCTTCACGAGTAAGGACAGAAAGTCAACGATTTTTGTTAATTCTCTTGAATTGTAGTCCTATTTAGACCAAGTCTTCTTCCAGAAGTATCAGCAGAAGGAGCAGATACTATGCGTTCTAGTAGAGAATCACAGTATCGCTCCATCGGTGAACCTGTAGAAGCCGTAATTATCCCAGAGCATAACAACTTCCATAACGTCCATCTGTATTCCAGTATACATGTTTAACGCGACATTCGATATACTTGACTTTTGGTTTACGGTCGTATACGCACCATAATCTGTTCCAAATACATCTTTATTCAGAGCGTTGTTATAGACTTCTCTATATCTGTGTGATTAGCCTATTGTAGTAGTGTATGGGGTCAACGGGTATAAAGAAGTTCAAATGTTCTTTAGATGTATACAATTTGTACCCCTCACTTGAAAACCCTTTCAAGGAGAGGCTTGATTGACACTGGAAAAACCATTGCAAGGATTAATACAAATCACCAGGCCTCATCACTAAAGACTAATTCATCACATTATGCTTGAGCAGAACAAAAATCTGCATTGCCTGTTTGTCTACGCGACAGGAATGCCTCAGTTAATCCAACTTATTTTTATGCGTTAACCGGTGGAGCTGCAGCTACGCGTTATGGTGAAGCGTTACACTGGATGACTGACCTGTGAGTGAGTCTTTAAATAGCTGGGTGGTAGTTAGTTCTAGACTTATGGACATTCTATGATCATCCTGAAAGACGAAAACGAAAACATGCTAAGACCAAGTTTGTTATTATTTATTTTGAGGATTACTGATGTCCCCTCTAGTTCTCCATTAAATTGTCAGTCAGGTCAGTTTAGTCAGTCTCCAGTGGTATGAGAGGCTCAACAACTAACCCATTTGTGGTTTACCAAGCCTTTTTCAGCAAATCAGTGTTTTTTTAAAGGCATGGGCTAGTTGCTTTTGTACGTTATTCACATTTTCGTTCTGCGAACTCAGTATACAAAGCCAAGAATGACGTAGTGTCAGTATACCTAAAAGTTTAATGTATTGACTGGAGCGTCTGGAAAATTTTGGCATCACTAGCACTGCAATGTATAGAGGCTTTTAAATCGTTGCTGATAGTGACTTCCAAATCAATATGTCTGGGTGGCGAGCAGCATAACGTTATTCATCGTGTAGGTACCTAGTACGATGCAACTGGAGGCATCCATTGACGGTTGTCAAATGTTGGACTATTCCTCCAGTGTTTGAAGATCGCCGCGAAGTTTCAAATGACCCCCTTCTTTGTCTGTCGCTCTCCATATCTTAATAATTTCAGTATATACCAAGACTAGTGGTGATAACAGAATGGGAAAGTTATTGACATATAACAGAAATAACACTGGGCCCAAACTGTCTTTTGGGGTGCTCACTAAAAACTAACTTCTAGTTAGACAACTTGGAATTGCTCATTCACATTTGATTCCGCTTAACTAGGGAACCAATTATTCACATTAAAAAATTTCTCCTAATTCTGATTTTGTTTAAGTTATACAGCAGCGTGGTGTTAAAAGCCTAGTCAAAAGCTAAGATAAAGTCAACATGGACTATACCAATGTGTAACAGCTCTCCTGAGATGCCAGTAAGTTTATGAGGCATAAATAGCTTGTTCCAAAACCACACTACTAATCAGAGAACGGCAGATTTTCGTTTAAATACTTTCCGGCTAATCACGAAAATCCTAACAACTACACCATTTAGGCATACTAAGAGATAGTTTTCAGGTTAATGCCACACACCTCTTTTGAAGACATCGAATGGTTATAGCGTCTTATCAGTCTATAGGTAACTTATCCTGTTTTATAATCAAATCGGGGTATATACTCAAAGGTTTAGAGATAAAGGTCGCCAATTTATTTCGCTAAACGAGGATGCATTTTGTCGGGACCCAGAAATTCCACTATATCGAATTTGCTTAGCATTTCAGTAAAACCGCGTTCCCGTATACCAGTTGCTTCCACAGTGTCGTCTGAATGTGTGGTTGTCGGTTGCGTCAATTGTTCACTCTTAGCGTTGTCTTGCTTTGGATTCCAATTCCGAGTTAAAATGTGGGTTTGTTTCGTCCATTGAAAAATGTGTTTAGACTGTGTGCCCGTCCTGTTTCATGGTTGAAGGCTGTAATCATCCACAGGCAGATAGTAGTTGGTGTCATAGAAAATGGCTATCAGTATCAATCGAGAGGTCGAAGATACCCTTTACAGGTATAAAATGGCAAAACTCGCCGCCAAGTTAGAGGGTAAAGGAAATGGTATTAAAACAGTCATCGTAAATGTTTCGGATATTGCGAAAGATTTGTACCGGAAACACATTTATCTTACAAAGTTCTTTGGTTGTGAACAAGAAGCGCAAATCCACGTAGACGAGAAGAATGAGCTTTATATCGTCAATGGAGCTCATCAGGCAGATAAGTTACAGGAGTTATTGGACGGTTTAATCAAATTTGTATTGTGTCAAAGCTGTGGGAATCCGGGGACCACCATGCACGTTAATAAAAAGGTGGCACAGTTGCAACAATTTGTAAAGCATGCAACAGTCAAGGGCAGCTGGATGTCACTCATAGACTCACCCAGTATATTGTTAAAAATCCACCTGAGCCAGAAGCTACCCCAGCAAAATCAAGACAAAAAGAGGGCAAAAAATCAAAAGGTGAAAATGAAGATGATGATTATGACGCAGGCACTAATGGGGATGAGAGTAGTCGCATCAGCCCTATTAATGCTGAAAAGGATGATGACGATGAGGACTGGCTGGAGGACACCACTGAAGAGGCTCGCCGACAGCGAATTAATGTATTGTCAGCTATGGCAAAGTCCCTAGCCTTGTGAGACGACGTTGAAAGCTCAGAGAATGACCGAGCAGATATATTCTACAAACATTTGATACAGATGCACCAGTCTGACAGTCTGAAGAAATTAAATTCTTTTGCGTAACGGTCCCGTTATCGTGCTTATATTGTCAAAATGATCAGTAAACAATTTCACTCTGCATAAATCATCCACCACGAGATTCAGCGTGTAAAATTTGTCGATGCTGAATTAGCGAAACCTTTGGTCGTGGTTTCTATTAGGTCCAATGTGTCAATGATGCTTGGTATCTGTATGACTCCTTAGATGAAGTAGACCTGCATAACTAAGCAACTATCCTCAACCAGTGCTTGGTTGCTCGACTACTTTACACACGTAATATGAAAGGGGAAAAACTGGTTGACACTATATATTCCATAATTAGCTAGCCGAAACCTATCAAATAAAAAACCTAGAAACACGGGTGATAGAAGTTCTGCTGTTCAACTACACCGTATAATTTATACCAAAATAAGAATGCACATTGAGTGAGATATCATGTCCATAGTTATTAGTGGCCCTTACAGGTGAACCATTCTAGTCTACAGGTGTTATATAGCTTTTCATCCTCCTCATTGGATTAATATAAATGGACAGCAATTTTGGACACTTGATGGAGTTCCAGACAAGTTATTTGTCGTAGATCATCGTGGCCTGAGTTGAAAAACACATTAATTTCTGACTTTCTGGTATTCGGACCTAATTTCTACTGTACGGAGTAATACAAACTTATCCCAAGTTGCTTTTATGCAGAATGGTGCGTGTTTTTTATTGAACCATGCCGGATAATTTCCTGGTTGATATCGTGTTTTTCATGGTGTATACGGTGTTGTAAAATCGATGTTCAGCTCGGGAAAGACCTCCAATGGCGTTTTTATAAAAGATTAAAAAGTGATTATTCAGTCAACTGATGATGTCACTCGTGTAATCACTTATATACTCGCCTCCCACATATTCATTCAAGCTTGGAGGATGACGCACTACAAGTGACGTTTGTGTAAATAGCAAAGACTAACAACGTATGATCGCTTTTATCTGATGGCGAGACGTATTCAGTGTCCTTAACATCTTCCTCATGATGAGGTAGAGAAAGATTTAACAAAGATAAGTCAGAATCAGGATTATAACCCATTGACTCTATTGCACGTTATAATAATAATAATTTATTTTCTAATATTAGGGACAGGCCAATTTTACAGACAAGATAGACAAAACCTATCAGGCTGTAAAAAGGGTTCGACTGTTGCAAAAACTTATTATATTATGATACACAGAGATAGTGGAATAATAAACTTTGTTTTAAATTGGCACTTATGCAGCTTCCATTACAAACATGACTTTGGAACTACCATGTGGTTCAGAGGAAAGGTAGGATGGATTTATACCACCATTTCAAGAGGTTACGCTATGACGGAATATGTAGATGTTTAACCTTTTGCGTAATATAGGGCGATCTTGAAGTGTTGCAAAAGAAGAAGGAAAACAAACAGCAGAACGGAGCAACGGCAATATGACACCTATACTCTTCTTACTATTTAAGCAATCAGAAAAGTATAACTGTTTGAATCGGTAAAGACTTAGACATTAAAATTCATTTGGTGAGAGTTAGGTTGTTATCCTTGATAAGTTGGCTATTACGGAAGGTGACAGTAGTATTGTCCAGACCAGGTTTCTGTGAAAGGTGAGGTTTCATAAGGTTAATGACAACTATCGTGCTCACATTCCCCTTTTTTAGACTTCGCCAAAGTAATAAGTGGAGTAGATAGTCAAACTGTTTGTAGGAAATTACAGTTGGTGGACATAACTAGGTGATTAAAGGATTTTAGCGCCTAGGTATATCCCGATCTAGTGATAGAAGAAACCAGACTATTATGGGAGTAGGTCTTTATTCAGTAGCGTGGGCAGGAGACAGTGGAGCGCCGTTCCAGTTATCCAAACACACAAACACTTCTCAACGTTCAATATAAGCTAATAGGAAATATAATCCCTATGCAGAATAAGGAAGTAAATGAATACTGGAGCCTAATTGTTTTGTCGTATGCTTCAGGTTTGAAGTGAACTTTTAACTAGTCAAGCTAAGTTGCTAAATTAGCTCCCTCCTAGAAACGACTTCCGTAGGAACGTCGGTTCGATCAACATACCAAACAAAATCATCTCAGTTTTGTAGCTGTAGCTTAGTTCAGAATTATTAGCTCGTCCAGTGCCTGACACTCAATCCGTGGCAAACAGTCTGTCAGTATTCGACGACACTGTATGGATGAACTTTACTTTTTTTGAACTTGTTATCTAATCTTGTATCATACTCCTACAAAGGATGGTGGGATATATGGTGAACTTGACCTTCTAACGGTGACTGAAGCTTGAAAAGTAAGAGGGCAAAGAAATAAAGTAGGAATATCTGAGGAAATACTGTGAACGGGCTACCCAACACCATGTTGGTGAGGTACGGTTTTTCCATGCTCTTTCAGGCAATCTGGTGTTTACTCACCTGCCTCTAGAGTCTCCCTCAAGTAAAAATTAAAGAAGAATCTACTTTAGAACAAGACAAAAACGATGAAAATCAATCACACATAAAGAGTTGCTCCACTGTCCGCATAAAAATTTAAAGTACAATATATATATATATATAGTTATAATTGATAAGAGTTCGTTCCTGCGTAAGTGTTTGGTTTCCGGGACAGCTTGGCCATCTGAAGGAAAATAAACATGGCGTAGAATCTTGTGTACGCAAACGTATTAAAAAAATTTTTTTAAAGAAAACAAGAATATATATAAGTGCGTGTACTTGTCAGAAGTCAGATCAACTAGGCAACCTTGAACATGTGACGGCCGCCTATTATGACTGGTTCGTAACGGTGGGTACTGACAGTACACGTCAGGTTGAAAATTATGGCAAACGTTTAGGGAAAAATGAATTACCGAGAATATGAGGATGTTGGTGGACATGACTTTTACGGCCGAACCAATAAGGAACGAAGGAAGTGTTTCAAGGTCACGGCGGACACTTGAAATCAGCATGCTAACAAAAGAGAGCGTTCGACATCTTAATAATGATAAAAATCTGGTTCTTCGTTTGGAAACTATGGAATTGTTAAGAAAGTGATCAAATTGTCAATGTGACAAGGAAATGGCAGTTTTCAAAACATAAGGGACACGAGATGGCTGTTGTTTTCGTTGCACTGAGTGATAGTGCGAAAAGTCCATCCGAATAGATTCACCTTTTGCTTGTTCCAAGCTAGAATTGAAACAAATCCTCGTTTTAATAAACGGATGGGTGATTGGAATTAAAGTAACGATAGCCGCTTCACTAGCGGATGTTTCTGAAAAGACGGCAATCCAGTGGTATGAATATTGCCGTGAAATATGTAGCTCTCTGGTATAGGGAATAGAGCATTAAATAAGGGACATTGTGAGAGGATTCGCAACAGATCGGTTGCTACACTTCTTCCTCTGGTGGAAAAATACATATTACCCGGAACAATAATATATAGTGACAGTTAGAAAGCCTATTCGTACTATGGATCGCAAGGATGGATGTTATGGAGCCACCTAGATGACTATTTATATAAAATGCATCGTGATATTAAGTCTGAGAAATTCGAAAATAACTTACATAAGTTTTCAGATGACATAAAAACAATATGTTTTGCATAATTTATCAATTTCAATCACAATTAATCTATTAGAAATGACGGATTTCTCATTGCATTTTGGGTTATAGTTAAGTCTTGATATTATATGCATATAATTTAAGAGGATAAATATTTTGTAATTTTCCAGAGATTTTCGTGGGAGAAGCATACCACAATGAGTCTGAATTTAGAAATCACTAAAATCTAGAGGAAATCGTCGGTTCGGTTCATTTCGATCAAGACTTCCAAGGTCATTTTATAGTAGCTTTAGTTCGGCCGTTAAAGTCATGTCTACCGGATGTTTAAGCTCATTAGGGTCCGATTAAGCTATAAGTCAATGCGAAGCATATAGCTGATGTAGAAAGCTTATCGGAACGGTACCGGATGATATATCCAGGTGATTAAGAGTTCGAATGTCAATAAAATGGATGAAAACTATGTGGTTATCTGAGAGAGCATAGATTTTAACCGAGGGGAGTATTATTCCTAACCTATGTCTATGGTAACGTACTTATAATAATTGTTTGTATGATGCTGTGGAGAAATCACATCAATTAATAGTAATTTTATATAAGTTTATCGACCAGGTTTGCTAATAGTTTCATTAATTATATCAATCATATTACGTGATTGCCAAGGCTAGACAATGCTTTGCGATAATATCCTGAAACTATTATGAGTAATTTGTTGTAATGTTAGTTTGCTATAAGCTAGTGAAAAAATGTTTTTTTATTTATTATTTAAAATCTAAAAGATTGAAAAATCTAATGACAGAATTTAAAATCTTAGATATGACACATCACTACAGTTAGAAAGATGCTAGAGATACTATAGAAATTTAATAAGTTACTCTAATTAGCTTAGTGATATTTATAAACTGTGGCAAAAATACTTAGAACTAGGGAAAGTCGAACGAATATGGAACTTAATATTTATTTATTACAGAAATCACACCAGTTTACAGGCATGGTCATTATGATACAGAAAGTTTAACTCTTTTACAATGGAACACAAAGTTTTTGCTTGAAGACAACACACTTTTTTCGAATAGTATGTTGCTGTATAAAGTTGTTAATAATATGTATCCTAAGCAGAAAACGTTTCTAGTAGTTGTTTATATGAAATATACGTAGCTAGTCTAAGTAAACTATATACATGCCAAGTACTAAAGGTGTGTATTGTAAATCAATTGGTAAAAGGTTAAAACTCGCCTGGTTCTTTTTGGAATTTATCCTGATTTCTAAGGTTCATTGTGTGATTTATGGCATTGTCAACTGATAATTGAGAAATCTAGAAAAATGATTAGTTCTGCAGGCAAAGCATGCTCACAACACTTACCTCAGTTGATATGTTTACTACTTATATTGCTCGCCAAATTGTCTAAGAATTAGTTTAAGTATTCGGTATTTAGTAAAAAAGCAAAATGACTATCGTTCCTACATCAAAAGATAAGGTCCAAAGAGAAGTGGGTAGAATAGTACTTAAGAGTACTAATACTCAGATAACGTTTTGTCGACTTAGGACCAAGCGAAATATATTGCTTCTTTGTTTTGTTTTATTTTATTTTTACTTTTTATTTATTTTTTTTCTAATATTTACTAACTCCCAAATTTTAGGAGTTACGTGGTTATTTTTTTAGGCCGAAACTAAAACTGTGGACATCCCCGCCTGATTAATCGGTTGTGCCCATCTAACGCTTTTAGTTACCTTTGTGGCCTTTATGTTCTTACTTGCTGATTCCGTGTTTGTTTGATTAGATAAACGATCTAATAACACGTATGGTGGTTCATTATCTAGAGAGATCGGTTTTAGCCTATCAATACTTACTGAGTCGATGTTTCCTTGTTTTTGTATTACGAAATACTTGGGTTTTCTTGAAATAACTTTAAATGGACCATTAAAAGGAGGGCTAAGTAGTGCTTTTACTTTGTCACATCTTATCCAGACTTCCGATCAATTGCTTAGATCCTTAGGTAAAAATGTCGCTCGTGATTGTTCACGAGTATTAATCGGTTTAAGTTTAGACATTTGGTCCCGCAGTTGATCTGCGTAAGTTCCTAAGTCGAGCGTTTTACTGTCGGTGTGAGGGCTAATGAACTCATCTGAGAGTCTAAGAGTAGTCCTAAAGACTAGTTCTGCTGCTGAACATTGTGAGTCAGTTTTAACAGCTGTTTGTTTTCCCAACATAACTAATGGTAGGAATTCTGTCTACTGACTGGGGTTTGTATGAGATATAGGAGCAGCCTTTAGTTGACGATGGAACCGTTCCACCATCCTGTTTGCCTAGGGAAGATATGCCGTGCAGGGAATTCTGTTTGAGCGCAGAAGTTTAACCAAGTTATTGAATAGTTCAGATTCGAATTGACCCCCTCTGTCTGAAGTTATTGAAACAGGTGTACCAAAAATGGTCACCCAGTTTTGGATGAAGACTTTGGCTACTGTTTCGTCTGTGATGTCTGCCGTCGGTACAGCTATAGGGAACATCGTAGACCTATCTATGCATGTAAACAGCTACGTAAAGCCATTTGAACGCGGTAAAGGGCTCACTAAGTCGATATGTACGTGTGCGAAACGCGCATCCTGTTGGGAAAGAACTCGAATGGGTGAATTTATGTGTCGGCTAGCTTTTGATTGTTGACACGCCGAACATTCTCTGACCCATTTATGTACATCTTTCTGAAGATTTGGCCATACGTACCTGGCGTTGATTAGTTTAGTCAAAGATTTCATGCCAGGGTGAGACAATCAATGAATGTTATTAAATATTAACCGCCGCATGCTTTTGGGAACGAAAGGTCGAGGCACCACCTTTGTCGTGTCACAGTGAATCAAGACATCTTTCCTAGGTGATAGCAGCTGTTTTGGTTTCAGGCTAGAGCATCTAGCTGACAGCAAGTTTTGTAATTCTTGATCGATTTCTTGGCTGTTTCTTAAAATCTCGAGGACTACTGTAGACTGCTGTATTATATTCATTTCTAATCGAGATAATGCGTCTGCCGCTTGATTGTTTTCACCTTTTACGTACCGGATATCACTAGTGAACTGTGATATGTAGTCAAGGTGTCGGACTTCTCGAGGCGGGGATTTATCAGTTTTCGCTCTCAATGCAATGGTTAGCGATTTATGATCCGTATAAACTGTGAATTCCCTGCCTTCTAGCATGTGCCGGAAGTGCTTGGTGGTTAAGTAGATTGCGAGGAATTCCCTACTAAAGGTAGAATAATTCGCCTGTGCTGGAGCGAGTTTTTTTGAGAAGAAATTCTTTGGAATACTTGAAAGTAATGCATGGACTCAAGTAGTACGTAAAGCTACACGAAAGTCCAACTTATTAGACTTAATCTTCTTACAAAATGCCCCAAACTACTCAGTCAGTACTAGTCTTGAATTTCCTGGCAACGACCACAAAGTTGTCATTTGCCAGTTAATTGTCAATGAATGTTATTAAATATTAACCGCCGCATGCTTTTGGGAACGAAAGGTCGAGGCACCACCTTTGTCGTGTCACAGTGAATCAAGACATCTTTCCTAGGTGATAGCAGCTGTTTTGGTTTCAGGCTAGAGCATCTAGCTGACAGCAAGTTTTGTAATTCTTGATCGATTTCTTGGCTGTTTCTTAAAATCTCGAGGACTACTGTAGACTGCTGTATTATATTCATTTCTAATCGAGATAATGCGTCTGCCGCTTGATTGTTTTCACCTTTTACGTACCGGATATCACTAGTGAACTGTGATATGTAGTCAAGGTGTCGGACTTCTCGAGGCGGGGATTTATCAGTTTTCGCTCTCAATGCAATGGTTAGCGATTTATGATCCGTATAAACTGTGAATTCCCTGCCTTCTAGCATGTGCCGGAAGTGCTTGGTGGTTAAGTAGATTGCGAGGAATTCCCTACTAAAGGTAGAATAATTCGCCTGTGCTGGAGCGAGTTTTTTTGAGAAGAAATTCTTTGGAATACTTGAAAGTAATGCATGGACTCAAGTAGTACGTAAAGCTACACGAAAGTCCAACTTATTAGACTTAATCTTCTTACAAAATGCCCCAAACTACTCAGTCAGTACTAGTCTTGAATTTCCTGGCAACGACCACAAAGTTGTCATTTGCCAGTTAATTGTCAATGAATGTTCATGTACTAAGAGTAAAACAAACGATCCTCTTGATTCTCGTAGAAACTATGCTCAAATTAACTGGTCTAATACCGAGAAATTACTACATGATCTTAATTGGGATATATTTTTCTCCTCTTACGAAGTTAATAACTCACTAGATGCTTTTTACAATAATATAAATTTATGTCTTGACAGTGTTGCACCTTTTAAAGTGATTAAACCGCACATCCCAAATAGTGAATACATCCCTGTTAAATTTAAAAACAAACTAAGGAAGTTACGAAAGAGATTATTCGTTCAGCATGACTTTTCCGTAATTTCCAGTATCCATTCAGTATTCACAAATATAGCAAACTACAGAAAAACGAGAGAACTAGAAGCCGAAAAAATGCTTCTGAAATTACCTGACAAAATAGCCTATTTAGCAGCCACCCTCAGAAAGAAACTTTATGCCCAGTCCAGTCTTCCTACTACTCTCAAAATCAAAAATAAAATAACTAGTAACCCTGTGGAGATCTGCGAAGCGTTTAGTGAATCATTTGCACACTCTTTTACTAAAAGCAGTCCACTTATAGGGATGATCAGCAACTTTAACCAGCATAAATTAACTGGCATGAAGTTTACAGTTACTAATGTTAGAAATGCTATAAGATCACTAAAACCTTCATTTAATAGCGGGGAGG
This sequence comes from Schistosoma mekongi, assembly GCA_034768735.1. Taxonomy (NCBI): domain Eukaryota; kingdom Metazoa; phylum Platyhelminthes; class Trematoda; order Strigeidida; family Schistosomatidae; genus Schistosoma; species Schistosoma mekongi. The sequence continues at coordinate 945,657 of CM068306.1, read as the reverse complement.
ATGGAATACCCGGTTAATTTGATTAAATATGGTAGCTCAGCCTTCCCAATACTGCTCACAAAAATATTTAATCTCTCCTTGGAAGATGGAATTTTTCCTAGTTCCTGGAAAACCACGTATATAATCCCTCACTTCAAAAAAGGCACCAGACTTAGCATTGAAAATTACCGTCCAATTAATCACTCTTCCGTTTTATCTAGAGTCATGGAGAAAGTTATAAAAGAGGAGACTTACACTCACACAGTTAAGCACAAGCTAATTAAATCTTCCCAGCACGGCTTCATGTCTAAGAAATCCTGCATAACTTGCCACCTAGAATACTTCGACTATATAATAAACAATAGAGATGAAGGAAAATTAATTGTTACCCTTTGACTTCACTAAAGCGTTTGACAAAGTACATCACTCATCTCTCTTATATAAATTACAAGCTTTCGGGATAACGGGCAAATTGCATGATTAGTTAGCTTCGTTTTTGAAAGATCGCATTCACTTAGTGAAACTAGGACGATATCTCTCACGTCCTCAAAATATCACCAGTGGTGTCTTCCAGGGTTCAGTCATTGGACCATTGTTATTTATTATGTATGTTAATGACATATGCCACTGTTTTCAAGAGGGTAAGACCTTTATGTTTGCTGACGACCTCAAAGTTGTCTATACATTCAACCCAGATGAAGGTCGAAATATTAACGACATAATACAGAGAGATCTCAATAAACTAAGCAAATGGTGTGATAAATGGTTTCTTCCCCTTAACACACAAAAGTCAGGGTACCTATGTTTCGGAGAATCTAACCCCGAGATTAACCTACACCTTAACGAACATGAATTTCGTCATCTAAATGACGTCCGTGATTTAGGAGTAAGGTATTCAAAAAGTCTATCCTTTACCGAGCATGCTTCATCACAGGTCTCTAAAGCTCGTAGACTTATTGGTTTCATTCATCGTAACTATCGTCTTAGCGAATCTAAAGTTATTCTTTATAAAACTTGTGTTAGACCTCTACTTGAGTACTGCCCAATTATATATAGTTGCATGCGTTCACTAGATCGGCAAAAAATAGAGAAAGTTCAACGGCATCTTACTAGACTATTAACCCCTGGCCGACCCTATGATGCTAGATGCTGTGCTTGGAAGTTAGACCCTTTATGGGTCAGAAGGATTAAACTTAATCTTACTATACTCTATAAAATTCTTCATAAAGATATTATAACAGATTGTACTGCCTTGACATTTGCTGGAAAACATAAGTATGACTTGCGGAACCAAAACTCTCTGGTAACAGTGCAGAGAACCACTAGTAAGCTAAAATCCTCCTTCTTTGTTGCACGTTATGCTAACCTTTGGAACCGGTTACCAGAAAGCATACGACAATCTAACTCATTGTCACAGTTTAGATTGGCAATAAACCTACACTTGGACAATGCCGGCATCTGTAACTTACTTAACACAACTTATATAGACTATGGTACATTTATCAATGGACCTCCTGGCATTTAATTCTACTTATAACTCGACTAAACAATAAAAAGCACTTGTAGACTTTAAAAACTTTTTAATTATTCACCTACAGGCAATAGAACGTTTTTCTACCTAGAAGAGAGTGCTTTGGAAACTCGTAATGTCTATGCACTTCTTAGAGGTGATGTAGTATGTCTTTATTCCCCCATACTTTATCTTATAGGATAAAGTAGATCTGAAATTTACCATAGTTATCTCTAGTATCAGTTGACGTTTCCCAGAATAAAAAAGTCGAGTAACAAATGAGATTTTGTTAATCCAATATGTACACTTTAGGTCTCACTATAATCAGATGTACTTAGCTGATTCTGTGCCCTCTCGCGCTTTCGCTTGTTCCTTTTCTTTATCTTTTCAGTTCCCAATTATCGTGTCACGCTGAAAATATAACCCAAAGTCCACGCTAAAAAGGAAATTGCATCTTAGTGATCTGCTCATGATGCTTTAATGTGTTACCTCCAATCTCCATCGTCCACCTACAAGGTGCCGTCTCACACAAGGACATGTTCGTACTTGACGCCACAATAGACTATTTCAAACAACTGTGTGGTATCTAAATCTTCCTTGTGTCGCGTCTTTGACACTACTTTTTTGAATTGATTACATATATTAATAAGTGTTCTCTACTAATACATTCCTGAAAACTCAAGAATGAAATGTATCTTCCAGCTTGTCTTGTAAATGGTATTATTAGTCAAGCATTCATTTCGCAAAAACTTTGTGTTCTATTGTAAAAGAGTTAAACTTTCTGTATCATAATGACCATGCCTGTAAACTGGCGTGATTTCTGTAATAAATAAAAAAATAAAATAAATAAATGCGATTGGTTTCCAGGTATTTTTAACTAGTTGATTAAGAGTACCGCCTACGGCTTTGTCTGAAGCATCTACTATTATGGCAAGTGGGTAGTGAGAATTTGGATAGGTTAATGTAGATGCTTCAGCAAGTTTATACTTTAATTGGCTTATAGCATCGACAGCCTCAGAGGTCAACGTGAGCTCATTCGGTTTTCCTTTAAGCGCATCCGTTAATGGTTGCTTTAGTTGTGCACAACCGGGTATAAATCTGCGTTAAAAGCTTATTAAACCGAGAAAACTTCTAAGTTGTGTTATGGAGCTTAGAATGGGATGTTGTTTAATAGTATCCACCTCTTGTTTGGTTGGTGTAATTCCATCAGGGATTATGGTATGTCCGAGGAATTCCAACGTTTCCACACCAAAAACACATTTACTTTGATGTATGTTCATGTCATTTTCGTTTTGTCGTCTAAGTACTGCCCTCACATGTTGTTCATGTGATTCCAAGTCCGGGCTGGCAATTAATAGGTCATCTATATACCCTTGAGCAAATGGTATATCTCGAAGCAAATTGTCCATAAACCTTTGGAATGTTCGTGCCGCGTTCCATAGGCCGAATGGCATGCGTACAAACTCGAATAATTCAAAAGATGTTGTGATAGCGGTCTTCGGAATATCTTCCTCAGCTACTGGGATATTGTGGTATGCCCTGACTAAGTCGATTTTAGTAAATATCTTCATACCCTGTAATCCATTTGTAAAATCTTGAATATCTAGTGTAATTGTTTTCTGCCCAAACGTCGCGATTTTAATTTTATTAGCAGCTTGAAGTGTAATTGGGGAAGTTTCTCGGCCCCGCTCGGTTTTGTTCTTACAAATGATACTAAGTGCAGCACCAGAATCCACCAAAAAGTTCAAGCCTGAATTCTTATCTCTAACGTAAAACAAGCGACTGTTTAGGCACTTCACGTCAGTTATTGCGACCTGGGCGGGTTATTTGTTTCCCCATGTTCTTCAGAGTCTGTTTGGGCTAGGCGCATAGTTGACTGCATTTGGTTGATTGAACACCGAATTTCCAGTGATACCAACAAAATTGTCCAGATTGTTTGGACTTTTGCGACCTGTTACGTGACTTGAATCCCGATCGTTGTGATGGCCTACTCTTGTCTCTATGACCCATTTTCATTTTGCTGACAGCCTCTGTTAGTATTTTAACACTCGCCATGAGTTGTGCTATGACTGGATCATTTGCTGATGCCTCTTTGTGAGTATGGTGTATCATACTTGATGCGGTTGGGGGACTTCTTTCCATGATTCTATCTGCAATACGTGCTAAGTGAGATAAAAAGGTGTCGGGATCTTATGCATCCAAACAGTGTTGAACGTGGCATGAAAGAGCTTGTATCCATCCTTGTTTTAGGACTGCTTCACCCACTGTGTTGTCGCCTACTAAGGCTTGGAGATGACGCAAAAACTGTGATGGTGACCTATCACCTAATGTTTCCTCTTGGAAGTCTTTGGATTCTTTGCCCATCTAATAATGATAGACGACTTACTATTTCTCGTCTTAGGATGGTGTACGGTTGTGGTGTCGGCGGACTTAAAATCAGGTCGCGAACTTCTTTGGCTACTTAAGGGGGTAGGACTGAACATAAGTGATGATAGCGAACTCCTTCAGATTTGATATTGTGTCTCGTGAAATAATGCTCTAGTTGAGCAAACCACAACTCGGGGTCACTAAGATCGAATTCTGGGATTAGGATATTCATAGTCATAACTGTGTATATGTCTGCCGATGACTTATCCTTTAGGAATTCCGTTTGGACTGAGTCTGCCGTGTTATATGAACAATATGATAACGTAATGAGAACGAATAAATAGTGAGCGATAAAAATAAAATACTATGTATATAAAATATATGTATACAGAATCTTAACTTCTGCAAAACAGAGGGCTTCTTTTTACGAGTGAATATGAAAAGAAAAAGTGATACGCACAACAGAAATGAAATATTGTGTTCGATACAGGGCTCACCAGTTTAGTGCCTAGGTATATCCCGATCTAGTGATAGAAGAAACCAGACTATTATGGGAATAGGTCTTTATTCAGTAGCGTGGGCAGGAGACAGTGGAGCGCCGTTCCAGTTATCCAAACACACAAACACTTCTCAACGTTCAATATAAGCTAATAGGAAATATAATCCCCTATGCAGAATAAGGAAGTAAATGAATACTGGAGCTTAATTGTTTTGTCGTATGCTTCAGGTTTGAAGTGAACTCTTAACTAGTCAAGCTAAGTTGCTACAGACATGTCTTATATTGCCGAACTTGGGCGACCATAAGATGACCTTGGAAGTATTAATCGAATTGAACCAGTCACAGCCGTCCAATTCAAAACTGACTTTTTCCCCTAAATTTTAGTGATTTATTAGAGATTTCTAAATTTAGACTCGTTGTAGTATGCCCCCCCCCACGGCAATCTTTGGTAAATTACGAAATATTTATCCTCTCAAATTATATGCATATAATTCCACGACTTAACTATAACCCAAAATGCAATGAGAAATATCCAATTTATAATAAATTATTTATGGTTGAAATTGAAAACTTATACAGGATTTATTATTTTTATACCACCAATAAACTTATGCAAGTTATTCTCGAATTCGGCAGACTTGATACCACGATATATTTTATGTAAATACTCATCTAGGTGGCTCCATAACATCCGTTGCAGCGATCCATAATACGGCCGTAAGTGGCAACTAACTCGACTCCACATTGATTATATATTGTTTGTATGCACTCCCGTCGACGGATCAGTGAAGTGGTTCGTATGCACTACAACTTTGTGCACGTATCCCATATTTGAAAGTGGTTCATAGGATTTCCAGTTGTCACTATATATTGTTGTTCCGGGTAATATGTATTTTCCTACTAGAGGCGGAATTGGGGCTGCCGATCTGTCTTGAATCCCCTCGCAATGTCCTCTGTTTAATGCCCTATCCCATATTCCAAACAGCTACAAATATTAGAAAAATGAACTACTTACCCAATCTTCTTTAACCTGGCGTCCCCTATTATACTTTCTTTCACGAATCAATGCTTCATCGATCTCAACTATCTTTCCCTGTCCTCCAAATTGGATTTGTAACGGGACTACAATACCGGAACATATCTCACGGCAATATTCATACCACTGGATTGCCGTCTTTTCAGAAACATCCGCTAGTGAAGCGGCTATCGTTACTTTAATTCCAATCACCCATCCGTTTATTAAAACGAGGATTTGTTTCAATTCTAGCTTGGAACAAGCAAAAGGTGAATCTGTTCGGATGGACTTTTCGCACTATCACTCAGTGCAACGAAAACAACAGCCATCTCGTGTCCCTTATGTTTTGAAAACTGCCATTTCCTTGTCACATTGACAATTTGATCACTTTCTTAACAATTCCATAGTTTCCAAACGAAGAACCAGATTTTTATCATTATTAAGATGTCGAACACTCTCTTTTGTTAGCATGCTGATTTCAAGTGTCCGCCGTGACCTTGAAACACTTCGTTCCTCATTGATTCGGCCGTATAAATTATGTTCACTGATATATGCTTACAACTGCAATAACCTGACACTTAGGATAAAGTAGACATATGGTGGTCATTATGAAGGCCTTTAAAGTTACAGATAAGTTAAGAATATTACTTTCTCTTTGCTCTGCGGCCGCTAATACCATCAAGTACCATCTACACTAGATACTTTCAAAGACCAGATACCTCACCTCAACATCAAGAGGCAAGTACAAGCAAGTCAGATTATTTCAACTAGCTAGGTACACACTAGAGACACACTAATGTAGGAGGAACACCTTGGTTACTCCCATTCTTAACTCTTAATTTAATATTTTTCTATTCAGCTTCGTAACAAATAAGGCAAGTTGAGTACTCTCAAAAACCTGGAACACTGCTACCATCTACACATAGATCACAGGAAACGAGAGTTCGGTAATTCCGTCAAACATAGTTGACTTTGAGGTTAATTCTAATACGTGAAGTTTGAGAATTGAACCTATGAGAAACTTGACCTTAGCGCCCCTGATTGAAATTATTCATCTGCTTGCTGACTAACCTATAGTATGTTAACTGTTTGCCCTTCGGATATTCAGACATTGCTGTGAGTTCTTCAGTCTTCAGGGTAAGGATTCTAGGTCGGATAATCGTTGTCGATTCTCACAAATTGTAGTACTGCGAAGATCAAACCTTGCTTTCATTGAATATATTCAATATATTCAATATATTCAATATATTCAATATATTCAATATATTCAATATATTCAATATATTCAATATATTCAATATATTCAATATATTCAATATATTCAATATATTCAATATATTCAATATATTCAATATATTCAATATATTCAATATATTCAATATATTCAATATATTCAATATATTCAATATATTCAATATATTCAATATATTCAATATATTCAATATATTCAATATATTCAATATATTCAATATATTCAATATATTCAATATATTCAATATATTCAATATATTCAATATATTCAATATATTCAATATATTCAATATATTCAATATATTCAATATATTCAATATATTCAATATATTCAATATATTCAATATATTCAATATATTCAATATATTCAATATATTCAATATATTCAATATATTCAATATATTCAATATATTCAATATATTCAATATATTCAATATATTCAATATATTCAATATATTCAATATATTCAATATATTCAATATATTCAATATATTCAATATATTCAATATATTCAATATATTCAATATATTCAATATATTCAATATATTCAATATATTCAATATATTCAATATATTCAATATATTCAATATATTCAATATATTCAATATATTCAATATATTCAATATATTCAATATATTCAATATATTCAATATATTCAATATATTCAATATATTCAATATATTCAATATATTCAATATATTCAATATATTCAATATATTCAATATATTCAATATATTCAATATATTCAATATATTCAATATATTCAATATATTCAATATATTCAATATATTCAATATATTCAATATATTCAATATATTCAATATATTCAATATATTCAATATATTCAATATATTCAATATATTCAATATATTCAATATATTCAATATATTCAATATATTCAATATATTCAATATATTCAATATATTCAATATATTCAATATATTCAATATATTCAATATATTCAATAAATATATATATTATTGTGCGAAACATCATAAAATCAGAATCGACTAGATTCCGATTCTAAAATTAGACCTCCACATAATTTTGAGGAGCTTAAGACATCCATCCATAGCATACTACCGGTTGGTTCTTAGTCCACTGATTTAACGCATCCTCTATTGACTGCAGTGTTTACTTGCCATACACGGGCGAGATTGAGTCTCGCTATAGACTCACAAGTTTTAAACGTGAATGATAAAATTACCTCTGGTCTGGATATTATCTGTATTAAAGCATGCTTCACCATAGTCACAGGCAGTCTATTACCTGATGCATTCAGATATATTCCCAGTTTACATTGGATGCGTCGAAGTTCCCTATCGTCAGGCATCGGTTACTTTTACTCCAGAGTTGTCTTTAATGAAACTATCATCCAAACAGGTTGAGTTACACTAGATGATAGCGTATATGTGTACGCTTTATAAGTGAATTCATAGATAATAATTCCAAAGGTTACTATCACACCTTGCTCATTCAGTTTTCATCGATGCACCTTATTATTATTGTTCATTTTGCTTTTAAATTTTGCTTAATGGACAACACCCGTTGAGTTAGAAAACATCATGAATTTCTCAGCAAAGTGATCTCTTTTAGACTGTACAATAGCATATATATGTATATATATAGTGGTGATATAATAACAGCTAGTCAGACATGGCAACTAAAGAAATGAGGTGTTAGTCAATATGGTAACCATAACTAATCGAACATAGTAATGAACACAAAAAGTACATCAAGTTATTCCTATTTAGACTGTTCGAATGAAGACAGGAATCTTCAAAATCAGGTTAAATAAACAATATATGACTTTGAGAATACATAAGGAGGTCGAGATAAGTAGACTGAAAGTGATAATTCTAGACTTGAGTTATAGAATAAGGCAAATTGGAAAATGGAATACGTCTGAGATGAGACAAGAGCCAAAAAGTGTTTTTCTCAGAGACAGAAAAACAGAAAAGAGACATGTAATAATTTCACAAAATAAGCAAGGTAGAATCTGAATAAAGTAGACTCATGATGTTGAAGGTTAATTATGGTAATTCATCTTAAAACTAGAGACTTCAGATGACCTGGGAGGTTTTGGTTTCATGTTTTCATTTATGGATCGCGGTTGCAAAGCGTTTCAAATTAGTTTCTTGAAAAAATTTTGTTCGTCGTCGATAACAAGGGTAGAGGCAAGTTTTTCGGACTCTTAAAGCGAGGGACATGACATAGTGACCTAGCTATAGAAATTCGTCGATCGGTTTTTCCAAATGGGTGGTTCGTGAATCGATTCCTGTAAAGTTTCATCGGGTTTTCTTGCAGATTTGCAATCCATGAGGCGGGAATATTGATCGTCTTTCTTCTCCAGGGAGAACTTGATGAATAGATGATGGCTGTTGAAGATCTGTAGAAAATTGTTCACATTAACCTTACCGCAGATAATAAGAGTATTATCTACATACCTTTTATGCAAATAGAGATTTTCAATGGTTGGCTTCAGTTGGTTGTTTTCCAGGCTGACCATTAAACAATCTGTTAGTAAATTTTGTGCTTAATGTGATGTGTACTCAAGTTTAGTGTACTGCTTTGTTATTACGCATGTCCGTGTTTCAATCAGATATCCGTTTTTAGCTGCCAGTGGTGGATTGGCCTAATTTTGTCTGTTAGTTGTTTATATCTCTCCAAATGTCTCAGAACAAAAGTACAAGTACTCGAATGTTTATAATGCATTAGTCTAGCTACCTTTTAAAGGCGAACAACGCTTAGGGAATGCTTTGTTAGTCTACTTTTATTTTAATTACCATTGGTACCCTGATTTAGTTATTGGTCAGTAATGCATAGCATATGTCCCAACTATTTCAGTCGATGGAAGTTCAACTGATTGGTCGTTTCTGCATAAGACCCTATGCCCTACTTCATCACCATTTACCTTATAGTTACATTACATGTGGTCAGTATTGTAAAGATACCTGTATTCCATTAATAGCAATCTAGACTTGCCTCATAGCTTCATAGGATTGTTTTCACAACGATAAATAAATACCAGGCGAATTTCTGCTCAGTAACCTCACTTGTTTCATAAAAAAGATGTTTCGCTTAGAATCTACACTGACGTATTCCTATCTATGCGTATGAAAATGCAGATGTCTGACATGTCTGGAATAAGACATGTAATTGGCTAATATTGTATGTCTGACATACGACATTGATCAGGCTTTATGTATATATATCTTGTGTATTATTGGTTATAATATATTCGTGCGAGTAACAAGTGGGCTTCTTGATAATCGGTCGGATCTTGCGTCTGTGCAATAGACTAAGGCAAAGCTGGGTGTTAGCAATAGGCAATAGCTCGGCAGACAATAGAATTGATAATAATCGGCCAACGCGGCGCGTTCAGATATAACAATGTCTCAAGCATCGTTCTCCTTTAAACGATTTTAAATCAAGTTATTAACTACACAGTATTCGTATGGGTTAGTGTACATTTATTTGGGATTTTATGTTGCTTATTATTGACTCATTCGTGTTGTTGCTGAGGTGTCAATCACTCAGTAGTGAAATAGTAATAGTTCTTAATCTCTGTATCAAATAAGTCGGAAACGATTGCCTTATTTTTCTGAATCATATTCCTTCCTTCTCACTGAATTACTACCATTTAAAGTAACTCCCAGTTGACACAGATTCTTGATTAATTGGGTCCATTTTCACTAAATAGGTAAATTTAACCTGTTTTATGCATCTGCTTAGTTCAAATATGAATTCCAAAGAACCTTTGCCTCCTGGTTGGGAAATGAGATATGATGAGAAATCGAAGCGATTTTATTTTGTGGATCATAACACTCGATCTACTCAGTGGGAACATCCTTTAATGAATCAAGAATGTTCATCTCAGGCAAACGAGAATAATAGTTCAAATTTTCAGAAAGAGGTTGGTTTTATGTGATATAAACGGTTATTACATAAGGATCTAGGTAATGTATGCAACTCTAACTGTGAAAACATAATCACTGATGTAATAGCAAAAGCACGTTCTCTGCAACCAGAGATTGATCGTTTTGATGGTAAGTGTACTTATTTAGCGTTTTCACTTTTTTCATGGATTAAGCTCTAAACTATAAAGAAACTATTTCTGTTACATTATACCTACTGTTTTCACTGGATACTCGCTGTTGTGCTTTTTTCTAGTAATTATATTCCCATTCATCGACATACAGTTTATGGTTCGCTGGCGATCGTCACCATTATTCACCTTTCGAACTTTCATTTTAACTTCTAAGTATGCGAAAGTTATCATATAGGTTGGTAGTTGTAATTCATGATTAGAGATGTTGAGCAACGACATCATCCTATTTACGCCTAAATCCCTTTCTACTTTCGTTTCCGACCCTTATCCTTACCCCATCTCTCAAACACGTGACACAAATACTAATGAATTGAGGTCACGAAGTGTTTTCTCAGGTTTCCTGAAACCGGTATCCAAGCTCTACCTTGGAACTTTTAGTGTGCTAACATTGCGTAAAATTGGTAGATAGGCCGCTTTAGTCTCGTGCTATGTATGTACGCTGTGCAATTCGCCTGACCTCATTTTTAGCTTATGCGGAAAAAACTGCGGTTAGCCTGCTCGCAGAACAGACACTTCTCAAGTAAATTCCTGTTGTTATTTGCCTATGTACTATCTGTCTTAATGGTACTGTAACAACTCGGAAATTTAGTGATACGCCTATACCTTTTCGTCATTTCTGCTTATGTCCCCACTAACTGCACTCCAGATGGAGCAAATCATAAATCCTACGGAAAATTTTCGAACCTCCTTCAAAAAGCCAGACATTAAATCGGTTGGCTAAATCTCTCTGGAAATCACCTAGGTGGGATTTTTAGCATCTCGGTCCAACGGACGGATAATAGAGACCGTCTCGTATGTTTAGATCACAGTTTATTCTCAACAGGCACAAACTCTAAGCATAAGGAAAGACATTGTTTAACCTGATAACCACAGCATCAAAACAACGATGGACACAAGTAGATCATATCAGCATCAATCATCGTTGGAGAGGCTCTGCGTAGAGGACTACCGCTCATTCTTGGGCATGTGTGTAGACTCTGAACTCGCCTAAGTAAGAGTAGGCGTTTCCATGCGTTTTACTGGACGCAGAAAGGTTGCAGCTTGTAACGATTTTCAAGCAGCTGTGAATGCAGCAACGATATCTGCATCCAGCTTAAATTAAAAGGTAATGAAAGACTAATGTATTTCTGAAACTCCTAATGATTGATGGAGCCCTGGAAACTTATTCCGATAGGTTTAGGGAATTTCGAAGATCGGCGACAACTCAAACGTAAACTGACAGTGAATTTACGCAAGGATCGTGAACAGTGGTGAGCAACAAAGCAAATCAACGGAAGCTGCTACGTCAGTAGGCAATACTAGACAATGGTTTCGACTAGTTTGTTAGTGAGACTATTTTTGATATGCATAGACCCATGATCTACTTTCAGTCCATAATATTAATCCGATGGGCGCAACACTCATGAACGCGTTAATTAGTCTTCAGCTGAAGATATTGGTTGACACGGTTCAAAACAAGCCATGGTGGCACAAGTGTATTCACTCTTTATCTTCTTTTAGATCTTATGTTCCATTATTCTTTCACACACACAGCTTTGTTCCTCCATGTTGTATTATACTGTCATGTTGTTCTCGTGAATCTGATCTCGTTTTTCTAATGTGATATGGCAACTTCAGCTTATGAGCATGTGCCGAGTTCCAGGTTCCCTGCTCCTGTTATATGCCAAACCGGTAGCTTAGTGGTTAGAGCACTTTCAATTGTCTTTTTGGGTGTTGCAGGATTGTTAAATTGGAATTTTGCATCAGAAACTGACTTTCAACAACTATCGAGTTCAGCCATATTCAGTGTAAAGCAGTTACACACCGGTAACAATGACTGCAAATTGATTGGCGTTAGAAGTGTACACAATCGAGCGTTTTCTCAGTAGTCTGTAAGTCAAGCGCTCATCACGAGGTTGGAAAGTTCTAGATTACACCCTCGTAGGGGTCGTAGGTGCACACCCTTTAGGAGTCCCATATAAGGTGAAACAATTATTCAGTGCTTCCTGGTCTTTATTGGTTGCTTAGCTAAAATGATTTCGGTATTTAGAACTCATATTTAGTTATAAGTCTATACATTGTTCCTCTTAGTTCCGATTATGCAGCTCGTTCAATATCACAGACTCTCAAACAAAAGATGTGACCTGAAGTCGTCTACACGAAGTTGCATTGGTTTACATTGAGCCAAACTTAGTCCTTAGTATCAAATATTTTACAAACGAAAGATATTTTTCTCAACTCTTGTAATGCATCTGAAAGTTTCTATTTCATCCATTTTACATTTATTCGTAGGTACACCTCATAGTAAAGAATTCAAACAGCTTATGGAAAATTTGGAACAGTTAATATTAAGCCTGGATAGTTTGGAAACTGATGGAAATGTTGAGTTTAGGACTATGCGGCGAGATGCTGTTAAAGAAATTCAACAATTAATAGAAATGTTAGACTACCGTTCCGTAATTTCTAGTCAAAATGATGAAGTCCTAGCTGACTAATTATGTGATTCGGAAATCGATGTTCTAGGTTTCTATACCCTTTTCTTTTCTGGTGAGTAAGTAAAGTTATTTTTAAGTTGGTATTTTGAGAAGTAACTCGAAAGATAATTTTCTTAGATTCTTCGGATTATGAGCATTATTGTTAGGTATTCCTGTCAGTGTTTCCGTTACAATGGGTATGAATGTGTATGAAGTAAAAAGAAATAATCCATATAAAGCTTTATAAGGTTTTCAGTTGATTGTGGAATAAGATGACCTATGTACAAGATGCTTGTCGGCAGGTTTTCTCGAGTTAGAACAAATGACTAGTGAATGGGTTTGCTTATTCTTTCGTATCGATTTATATTGTATCCAGTATATTGTAATGGAAAGTTGTCTTTCTATTAATTTATGTGCCTTTTTATCATTTTTAACCTTTCGACGATACTGGATATTAACGTAATTATTAACATGTTACGTCCGCCAGTCGACTACACGTAGGACCTGATACTCATTGATTGGTCCAAGTCGCCACAACACACCACAGCAAGATGAGTACAAAGAGTAGGTTATGATAGTACGAGACTGAACATGGAGAACCTGATTCGATGAAAAAGAATTAACTCTTGTAAAAAATTTTGCAAAGTAATCTAAGCTCAGAATGATAGAGTGAATGCATTTGCACTACTATAACCTATTCTTAGCCATGTCACCCAGAGTCTCTAACCATTGGTTACGATAATCGCACAGACTTCAGCGAAGTAGTTTGCTTCTACCAGTATAACTCAGAACGACAGTCACTGACTTAATGGACTGATGGTATGTAAGAGTTTGACCTCCCCTACCCTTCTGTCCTTCTTTAAGCGTCATTCAACACTGCATGTCGAGGTGAGTGGTAGTTGGGCGTACATAGTACATATTCCAACTGTCTTAGTTGATGTGGCTGTGAACCCACATCGATTGATCTAGCACCTATCCCAGATACCGTGCGTTTAATTCCATCATTGCGTACCCGATGGTCCCAATACACTCGAGCGGTGTTTCAAAGACGTGTACAATCAAATACCAATGACTTACGAATATCATCTACTCTGTATGATCACGTTACATATCCATACACTGAAACAAGGCGTAGTGTTAAATATTCATTGCCATTTTATTAATATTATACGCTATTACTCTTTCTCTATAATATCTCCAATTAGTTATTCATATTTACCTAATTTTAGTGGATGTAACTGCTGATGTGTACATTTTTGAGTATTTCGTCTTAATTCAATCATCACGCTATATATATATATATATGCAGATATATTTGGTATATTCTCCGTCTTTTGGTTATAATGAACTTGGACTAATTGTATTGGTTGTTTTATGTCTTGAATTCTTTCACAGGAATAAACAAACATTAACCGAATTGTTTAGTTAGGTGTTTATGAACTGTTGTGGTACTGTATACTTTACGTTTGTACTTGTTGATAATATACCTACTGTACATATGTATATCACACGGTATATGTTTTGTGTTAAAACTGATCACTTATATCTATCTATATAATAAAGAGAGAAGAATATGATCCTTATAATTAGCTATTGACTAGATTAGTGTTTCATTCTTTCCCTCTTCTTTAAATTGATGTTTCATTGACTTCGAATTACATAATGACTTTACTTTTTCGGATCCTTTATATCAGTACAATATCTATTCTTAAAGAAAAATGTGAATTGTCTTTCAATCAGAGTAGAAGTGGATTATATTTAAGAAAAATACAAGTTTTTCATTCAATTTTTCCATGTTTATCATCAATTGTGTCAATCTAAATTCTACTGTATATTGTTGGTTATTTTTTCGCATTATTCTATACTCTTGTTTATGCACGTTCGTTAAAGTTTTTTATTTCTCTTTTTTACTGTTTTTTTATATGCATCGTATCTACCTCTTACGTTAGTTGTTTGTTTTCGTGTTTGCTTCTCTCCATTTTACATCTTCCACTTCGATGCTTTTGATTGGATGCATTGAATTCTGTTACTTTTAGTTGTTTTGTTGGACACAAACTACTTTATCTGAATGAAAGTCAAGCTTGTATTGTATTCTTATAGAGTAGATTTCAAGGCTTAAGAAGTACACTGCTGTAGTTATGACGTTTTAGTTTGTGGTTTGAACTCTATGGAGACTTATAACAAAAGTGAAGCATTGGTGCTTTGTAGTTAAAACATTTAGCCCTTGACATTTAGGTCATCAGTTCGAACTCGTCTTTAGTAGTGTCACTAGCCATTGCATCCAAAGTATGCCTTATAACCATGTATACTGCACCTGTGCTTATATAGTGAGTTACAGTTAACTGGATAAAATTAAACCCTATAGATTAAGGCTCTTCAACCATAGATAGTGTAGGATCTAGGACATATATGTGAGTTACCTAATTCGAGATGTTATTATGATTGGTTGACGGTCATCATGTAATTAGAAAAGCGATGTTGCAAAGCATTAGTATCTTCGGTTTTGTTTACATTGTGGTGAAAAAGCACGAAAACCCGAGTTATGTTTTGTAATTAACGTTGTTAAGAATATTGTTTACTTATTTTTACACAAAATTTAATACAAATGGATACTAATAAGTGTTTGAGCTACATCGTTTGGAACATGGTATTGTGAAAGTATACAAACATGTAAAACAACCCTAATAGAAAGGCAATACTTAATAAGGAAACTTATTTATTAGGGGGTACAATTCTGATAGAAATATATCGAGGAAGGATTTTCTATTAAGGAAGCTTGTTGCACTTTTCTAATATATTTAACGGATGTGAAACATGGCCATTAAGGATAGAGGATATTCGTAGGCTCCTTGTATTCGATCACATGTCTTCGAAGCATTGCTCGTGTTTGCTTGGACCACCGATTAAGCAATACGTGGGTGAGGAATAGAGTACTAGGTAGATACGGTAAGTCTATTGATGAAGTCGTAAGTCTCCATCAGCTAAGGTGGTTAGGACATGTGTTACGTATGTCTGATCACCGCCTTCCTCGACGAGTAATGCTGTCTGGTGTAGGAGTAGGCTGGAAGAAAGCTAGGGGCGGCCAAATCAAGATATGGAACCAGTCCATAAAGTCATTGACAGTTGGGCTGATCCATATTAATAGGTGCAGACTACCTACTTGGGGTCTGCGTGACGCCTGTAATAAATGGTTGGATTCTTTGGGTGATATGGCTCAAAATCGTTGGCAATCGCGGAGGTACATCCCCTCCTTGTCTTCCTCCAAATTCTAAGTTTCTGAACTTATCATAATTTTCTTTTTACTGAATCATGCTTTTTTAAATCTTATTTCCGATATCTATTCCCTTCCATTAATACTAACTCTGTTACTACTTCCCCCACTCTGGGATTTAATGCGACAATTTAATCCCTATCTACTAATTTGGGTATGGCAAATTGAACTGATGTACGCATGTACCATGTTCTACGTTGTAACTGTCTGTCTATCTGTCATATTTAACGGAAAACTACATGATCACTAACAGGTTATGTTTTGGACTAAATCTAGTAAGGTCTCAAGCCACTGAGTTTCATCAGCCTTAACGCTAATCAACAGGAGCGCGTTAAACTGATAGACGACACCATGTTGTAAGTCGACCATCTCTTTTCCCACCCAGAGTCTATATGTCAGCTACTTGGATGATATTTGTAAAACATAACCAAGTAAGCGAAGCCAGTGCTTTAAGGTGATGCTGCTAATTCAATTATTAACAATCCTAAGCATTACTAATATCATGCTCCTATTGTGTTAGATATTCGGAGCCGTCCAACATCCTTAACTTGGAGAAACGGGTTTCATATATGTAGAGCAGAATTTCTCTTACCTAAGCGCTATAAAACTGGTGTTTTACAATCAGACTCACGTCGTAATTACATAAGAATGACTGAGATTGTCGTTAACTGACCTCGCTTTCATTATGCGTAGATTGATCTCATCTGGGAATCAGCAAATTCAACTCAGATACATGAACCCTAGTTTACTTTAACGACCCACTCCGATTGGAAGGAAACTCATTCTTGTCAGTCTTGTGAAAGTAGTTTACATTCAAGTGAAAAGCACATGCCATACAGGTACCAATTTTCAACTAATTGAGTACAGGACATGCACTTTGTCCTATTCGGGGCTCGTCAACCGGATGCATCTGCATCCCAAGGTTCATGTTCACACTGGGACTCGGACTCAGTTCGTTTCGTTCCACAATCCAACTCAAACAAGCAATACTTATGAACTATATCTATATCGAGGCAATTCGCTATAGGTGCATATATGACAACAGAGCCTAATCAACTTCAATCCATAATAAATCAACGGGAAGTTCCAAAATACATTCTAACGGTTGAATACAATTTGGGTTGTTTGTGTTTCAACCCGTTGTGCGACAATATCATCCTCATACTCGAGACTGAAAAGCCTTATTCTTTTTAGCAGCTAACCTTGAACAAAATAACAAATACATGACTCATGGCACAAATGAATAAGAGTATATAATAGTCATGTAGATAAAGACAAATAAATTGTGAGAACATTTGGATCATATGACAGTGTCGATTTTAGTGAACTTTCCTTTGGGATTCATTACATCATCTCTTGTTAAGCGTGTCTATTCCATGAATGTATCCAAGTTCATATAGTTGACTAGTACTATTTTCATACTGTTAGTGCTTAGTACTTCTGTGATATGTCTACAGTTGAATTATTAATGAACATATTGAATGCATATAAAAATGAAAGGTATTCCACTTTCAAGTTAATTCACGAGACGAATTTGATTTGTAGCGAGCCGGAATGAAGTGATAAATATACCTAACGTATAAATCCATAATGATAAATAATGTTTTCGTATAAAATAACAGTTTATGAAATCATGCAGATAACACTGAATGTTTATAAAAGTGAGCTTTCTTGGGTTATAATAAATCTACGTGTTCAAATATTCCGCGATAACCAATGTATTCACTAAACCGAGGTGGAATAGAAAGCGTACAGAGGCGAAACCATGCTGTAACAACAGAGCAGGTGAAATGGGGATATTTCAGTAACTAGAAATATGGTAGATGATTATTATTAATCCACTGTTTTAACAGATGCAGAGGAGTGTGAACAACAGATACGTGAACAGCATTTATTTTGAGGCCAACAGAAATACAAGCACTACCGAAAGATCCAGGAATTGGCCTAAACTATAGTGCCATACTAATAAGATTTCAGCACAAATTCTCAAGGTCGTAGTATACAATTGTAATTCCTATGTTAAGACGAAAATGAATGTAGCCATAATTGATGCGTTACGACGAATGCTAATGAAACACAAACAAACACACTAATCAGAATTTAGTACATGCATAATGTTAGTTTACCTTCTTGCAACGGTCAGTATTTCAGTATGGGATTGGGACATCGATGGCAACAAACAGTCTTCCATTCAGCGACTTCAGACCAAATTGGCAGAACCGTGGGCGAACTTCTGAGCAAAGTGAACAAGTAGTAAAAGTTAACGAAAAGGGAAGGGATGTAAAATGAAAATTGCAAATATTGTCAGTTATAAGTATCATTCGTATGAGAAGCACTGTGCTAAACAAACCATTTTTTCAGAATTCTTAGTCATTGAAGTTGTTTGTGGGCATAGATACTGCCCGGACTTCCAAGTCGAAGCAGGTGATTCCCCTAGGGGGCCGCCTCCTGAGTCTTATAACTTTGACGTCACGCCACTAGGCTGTAGAACATCGTCAGGAGATGCAGTCGCATGGCAACTAGTGATCAAAGTTGGATCATACGCCTTTCGTTCCTTTAGGATCATGAAGCCCATGTATACCAACAGTCTGATTCTATGACAAATAAGTAATATGATAAGTGACTTCTGATTAGTTTCACGCTTCTTAATTGTTACTAGTAGTTACAATACTACGACTGTCTCAATAGAAATAATTGTATTGAATTCATAATAAGGACGATTCATTCAATCTCACAAGAAAATCATGAATATATCATTATATATTGAAATGTAATTGTCTTAAATATGGCTAAGCATAAGAAGTGAGAATGAATCGGACTATTGACAAATAACGAATGTTAAAGTCACTATAACGTAGTTACCTAGATACATGTAGTAAGCGAAACAGACAAGTGCACAAACAATAACTCATAAGAATTATTGAATAATAGCACATGGTAGTCATGATGAAAATTAGAGAGCACTTATTCACATGTTTCTCTGAATCTATAAGAACTCATAATAGAAATTCATCACAATTTTTGTTTTTTTATTATTATCTGATGTAGGATCACCAAGACCGCATTAACCATCCAAGAATCTCTACATTTAGACTCCCCAGTTAGGCATTAAAATCTGCAGCTAGCACTACATTATTTCTTGAACGCACCTTATTGAGGGGGTTGTTTAAATGATTGCAGGATACATTCTTGATTACATCCAGTCTACTGTCTGTTAGTGAGCAAATTGATGTTAGGAAATGACTACATTTCCCGTGTTAATTTGTACTAACTTTGATGATACGTCGTCACCTAATAGCACTATTAGTGAGGATCCATTCAGTTAGTGCTACTTTTGCTCTGGTGTTTAAAGCAATAGCAAAGCCAGAAAAACTGGATGCTAATGCCTTAGGTTCTCCGGATAAGTACAGAGGAATCGCTTCAAACCTACAAATAGAGAACGAATTTATAACACTTCGGTACTGCCTTGGATATGTCTTTGAAGTACAATAAGAATCGATGTTGAAACTTCCCAAAGGCGTAACCAAACCTACCCATTGTCTAATTAACATTAATATTCAAATGTTGAAGGTCAGCTTAAATACTACATATAACTTCATAATGACATTTAGAATTCAAGATATAAACCGTTTAAAGATCGAAAACCAAATAGACAGGATGTCGCATGTTTCACTGAGCCCACCGTCTAGCTCTGAGAAACAAAAGTATTTACCTGAACTGCACATTTTCTCCATCTCGCATGAATCACACTATTTGATAAGATTTACACCTAGGACTTTCTGCTAATTTCACTTTCGTTTAGGGAAGGAGTACTGTATGTTAGAGTATAATTTTCACTACAAATTTTCTTTCAATTGTCTATGCTATAAACATGTCAACGTAGAACAGCTAAATATACTGTATTAAAATCACTGAAGTACGATAAGTTAGACAATGTAATGAAATCTTTTAATGAACATTACACCCTAAAGTGTATATCTCACCAAATAAATAAATGTGAAAATGCTCCAGTATCGGACTAAACAAATTTACTAAATTGTTTAAGTTGGAGTGTGACTGGTAAGCGGAATCCAAGACGCGCATTTCGTCCTATTTAAGACTCGTCAGCTAGATGTACCTGCTTCCCAAGATGCAAATATGGCAATAGAGACTGATCAATTTTAGTTCATGATAAATCAACAAGAAGATCTAAACACATTCTAACTATATGAAATTAGATGCTTTCTTAGAAATTACACCACGAGGTTATGTTTACCAAAAGAAGAAATAAGCAGTGTTTAACATAAGGATTTCATACACATATTCATAGTAGTTAATTGATGATAACTTCAAACATTCAGAAAGAAATCTTTAAAGCTATTGATCTAAAATACAAGACACAACACACTTAATGAACACTGAAAACATTACAGATAACTTGTATCTACACTTTAGCTGTATTGTCTCGTCAAACTTAACAAATTAAAAAATCTTTTAATCAGATCAGTAATATTCATTTATTGTTATATGTAGATAGACTATACTAATACTGGTAGAAAATGATCTTATTACAAGCTATTAAACATCAAATTCACCGATAATTTGTTTCTCAAGTTTATACTAATAGTAACTATGTAGAGATAATGAAAGTTTAGTGAAGGAATTAGTTGAATTGATTCACTTTATTATTAACCGTAAATTGTTAAGAAGAAGATATGAAGTGAAAAATGACTAATTTCAGAAGTGTATTTAGTTTGGATGTACTTCTAGACTTCTGTTAATGTTGTTTACGGAACGTTATAAACCAAATCTAATTATGAAATGTTATTTTTTGGGGATGGGTAGCCAGTAGAAAACCTTGGACGTAGATTTTGTGTTCTTTGGTACTTATTAGCAAAGGAATATATGAGATGTTTGAAGAAGCTCATGCTCCCTGACAGATGTGATCCTAAATCACTCAGCTTCACAGTCTGAGACCATCACCGCCGAGCGGTCCGGGCCGCAACTTTAGTCATACTTGTAAACTACAGTTGTATCTAGGCAATATGCTCAATACTTACATATGGCAACAACGATTGATGAATTTCAGTCCATAATAACATCAACTAAATGATACAAACACTTTCAAATTATGTATACGCACCATTTGCATATGTATGGCTATCTGGACTCAGTAAATTAGTAGTAAACACGATGATGTTTGACACTAACGAATTGAATTCGAGTCATAGTATTAACATCAACTCTTAGAAGTAGGTATATTTAGCTGACTAATTCCGAATAGGATGAAACGTGAATCCTGGACTCCACTTGCCAGTCATAACTCAACCACTCAGGAGAATATTGCCTCTCATAAAACTATGATTCACTCAGTTATTTTATTTCTTAAAGGGAGCAGAAACAAGTAGTTCTGTTAAACTGGTTGTCATTATTTTTTTTAAAACTAGTAAAGGAAACAATTCTTTTGATATTCAGTCTTAATGTTATTTTGACTGAAAGCTTTCTGTTAACTTAATTAACCATCATTACGAACTTAAA
This sequence comes from Schistosoma mekongi, assembly GCA_034768735.1. NCBI lineage: Eukaryota > Metazoa > Platyhelminthes > Trematoda > Strigeidida > Schistosomatidae > Schistosoma > Schistosoma mekongi. The sequence continues at coordinate 923,684 of CM068306.1, read as the reverse complement.
TTGTTTCTACGTTATAGTTGATCTCCTTAATAGTAGTTATTGAATCTCTATATTCTATTATTGTCATATCTTGCAGAACCGAACAATCACAATATATGGAATACAGTGACCGCGATAATACTCATCACTGCACACACACATCTGCTCCGTGACTAGTAGTCACCCCCCCCAGTCGGATAAAGTACACAAGGTAGCCATGCATCCACCAGACAGTCAGACTATATTTTACTCATTTATTTATATACATACAAACCTGACCATGCATCATTCCAGTAGGAAGAATAACATTTATGCATAATGAGAATAATGATGACTAAGGACTGACTGTACAGATATATAGTTAATTGATTATAGTTCCTGTATAACAAATGATATGATAATAGTTTACGAATCTAGTAGGAGGTTAAAAAGATGGGAACATAACGATAATAGAAACAAAATAATCTATATGCATATACTCAAAATGAATGAAAAAGCTTTCTAAAAAATATTTTGGAAAGTAAGTTACCCTTCTTGATTCACCCGATATAACACATCCTAATTTTGTACAGTACGTAAAATCCTATTTATACATCGAGGTCATAAAAACTGTTTATATAATAGTGTATGTGAATTGAATAATAATGACTGGTTGAAATTTATTCACTTTTCAAGTCTTCTGATTTGTGTTAGAGTACTAAGGAGGTGCCTTGTTTGTGAAGGACTAGGCTGTTACTTGATAGCCATAAATCACGGGGGTCATTGGACAAGTGAATGACATAACATTGTTAAACGTGGTAAGATTGTAACATATTATATCCAGTAGACTGACAAATGACCAACACTGCTGTATAGAAAATATGAAAAAAATGATTATGAACGAAGAATATTCTTTCCGATAAATTTACATTTGGTCCTACATTTATAAATCCAAATAGATCAATAACCCAAAGTGAATAGCCAAGTTTAAAACAGAAATATCTTTCAGCTGCTTCTGTGGAGCAAGTTACATCGGCGGATGTTCTAGGGATTTTCACTTTAGCGCCCGTGTACATCTGCCAACGTGACTGGGTAAAGGAATGGTTGGGACAGTTAATAATTCAGTACTTACTCACTTAGTGGTAACGGGACATACTCCAAGCGTCAGCCAGTCGTCTTCAAGAATATACCGTGTCAGTAACTAACTACTAAAGTCGGTAAAGTTTAAATTTTTCAAACAGCATAAACAATAGCTAAATGGATAAAAAGCTGAAGCTTTGAGTCCTCAAAAAATATGTGATGCCGCTTCTTTTACCATAGTCAACATCGGACCAGAGAAATCACTATTTGTAAGCTGACTCAATTTACTTAATACGGATATCGATTTCTCCCCCCCCCACCACCACACTGTGTATCTTCTTAACTTTCGTTTTCTTTTCCAACTATTATTGTCATAATTCTTCATATCTCTGTGTTATTACTATTATTATTCGCCCCGTTATCATGTACATACTCATTCTATTTTATTGTTTCACATCATTACAATCAGTCTCCCTTTGTCTAAACATTTGTTTTGCTTTGATTTGCATTCATATTGTTCATGCATATTTCACTCGTCTCCATAATGGATTCATTCTGATGATGTTTAAGACTTGCACGACACACAAGCATCAATTTCCAGGTAGGTGATTCTAGATTTTATAACTGGGCTTTTGGTCATGGTTGTTTTGTTTACCTTTTTATCTTGTAGATTGTTGACCTCTGGTCCTAAGATCGCTTCCTTCAGTTGTTGACTGAACATATACGAATAATACCAGTTCAACCCAGCTTACAGATGGTTCTGGTTATCTTGACAATTATAACTGACTCAGAAACTGTATTAAGGTAACATCATAAAACCACTTATATATTGACAACTAACAAACCCAGATTCATAGATTATAATCTGATTCATGAAAGATATTTCTCCTTCATACTTGGTTATTCACTTCGAATTTATTAGTGTAGAACTTGATGAAAATTTAACAAAAAGAATATTCTTCTTTCAAGATTGTTTCACTTAATACAAATGAGCATATATAGTCGATAATTAAACAAATGCGAAATAATTTGATCATAAAATATAAGCTACTTTACTAGTGGACAGTAGTCACATATAAATAACGTACTTAATTGAAGTAGTCGTCTGTTATTAACAACGTAGAAAGTTGTACATACGAGTGTAGGTCCATGTTGCCATACCAAATTAACACAACGAAATCTCATTAACACAACAATATAATTCAACAGAAAGGAATGGAGCAAATGTATGTACGAATGAAATGAAGCATAGGATCTCGAAGAACAGATAGAATGAATACATCTGCCCCAGTGTGACCGATTCTAAACCATGTCATCCAATGTCCTCGGAGATTGATTATGATTATCTGGTTGGCCTCAACTAATTAGTTTTCATTTATCAATATACCATCCACCAATAGTAATATACTTTATAAATTGGTACAATGTTTTGGTTTCGTTGTCTCTAACTTTTTTCATCCTGCTGCTACTTCAAGCAACGTCGTGCGACGAGACAGGTAGTGATCGGACATAAGCAACATGTTTCTCAGCCATCTCATTTGGTGGAGATTTAAGATATCTTAAACTGATTTGCCATGTTTTCTCAATACTATATATCTAACATCAATATTGTTTATTCCATCATTCCATGACATGTAGGAGATATTTATAATATTTCCATGATCAGAGACCTGAAGCCTACTTATATATTCTATTTTCTTACTCATGTTTCACTTCCGTATGTTGAAGCAGATCAAACTCCTGTTTAGTACATCTGACCTTCCTTTGAGATATGGATATATTGTCTACGCAAGTCGGCAAAATCCAGGTGAGTTATCTGAATCCGAGCTGAGATTTCATCAGACACCAACCCACCTGAGCTAAATGATCGTACTTCCGAGATAAGAGAAGCAGTTTGTGCACTAAATTACTTCGTTCCCTATGACATATCTAGGTGATGATGCAGACTAGTCCTGAAGTAATATTCTGCATTTAGAGGGATAGAATCGTAACCCAATTATGCCTATATTATAGAGCCTAATGCGAAATGAATATTCGACCAATTAATTCTCGTCCTGGTTTGAAACCAACCTATCGTTCTTTAGTTTCGGCTAAAATTTCAGAAGCTATGTTAGTAAACGTAATTCCCCTGTGGTTGTCACACGAGGATCTCTGCCCTTTCTTACAAATCAGTGACGATCGGAAGATTAAAAACTCGGAGCTATGAGTATATAGGAAATATATTCGGTCTCTTCTTAATCTTGGCCAACACTGAGATAAGTAAGTCGATAAGCTTTAAGTATATGTATATGTATTCAGCGAAGAAATCTCTTTTCAACGAATTCATTGCCAAAGTGTACAGTTGTATGTAACAAATTATAGATTAATAAATAGCTGTATATATTTAATTAGTTGCCATGTGAAATTTTTTGACTATCTAGTGTTCTAAATATTCAATCAGTAATTGAAGGAGGGGGGAGGGGGTTTGTGAAACGTGAAAACTGTGTAGTCAGTAGGGGTGGAGACACGGTAACTGTGATTAGCGTTCGAATAGTAGAATGATATATGAATAAAAATCATGAAAAAAAACATTATGGCTACAGTCTTTATAATATTAAGATTATTACAATAATTGTTGTTATAATAATTATAATAATGACAAACTTAATATTACAGGTAGGAATGAAATATGAAGAAACGGAAAGTACAAATAAATCAGATAAAGTGAACTCTCAACTAAGGTCATGGTAAAGATTTTATATCCACAACTCAGGCCTCCGATTGGGAACAGCTAAATCTTCTACAATGTAAAGTAGCTTCGGATGAAGTGCTCTTAGCTTATTTTATTGAATGTTGTAGATTGTTAAATGATAAATCTGATGCTAAATGCCCTGAATCTACTATATGTTGCAGAATAGACGAAGTAATTGATTTGCGTTGTCCTTTGCCCAGTCCTGCCAGAAAAAGCTTTTGTATACGGTGAAGGAGCGGCCTCGACGAACGACATATATACCTTACTCCACATGACTTCATAAACTGGTAGATGTAGATTGAATCGATCAGTTATGGCAATTTGTCATTTAACCGGAGACATATCAGGGGAGACTCCTGAAACTTATGCGAAGATTTGCTTCAGGAAAAGTCTTTCTAACTGACTTCTCCAAGTGATTTATAACTAGAACATTGACAATATCGCCCTTAAATTCAAGGCATGTACATAATGGCTTCTTTGGGATAGTGTATTTCGTTTCTGAGAGCTGCTTCTCCTTCAAGTTCTTTTTGATAAAGCGTGTAGGATAACCATTATCTAATAAGATGGATCTTAGAAGAAATAGCTCCTTATCTATACAGTCTGCTGAACAGATTGGATTAAGTTTCGTTTTCGAGTTATTGGAATCCGACTGTGGAATTCAGTTAGCTGTCCGTTTCACGTGGGCTTCCCATAAATTGATCTTCCTAGAGATCCATTATTTTTTTCTAGTAAGCAGAACGTCTAGGAGTTATAGTTGTGAGTCGGATTCTTGTTTCATTTTAAATTTTAGTGATGGGTGGTGATGGGCGTATGTGCCCAGTTCTACGTTGTTGATGAATGAAAGTAATGAATGAATGATGGGTGGTAACTATTAAACGATCTTAAAATATCCGGAGTGTCGGAATTTTCATCACATATTGTGTCATCAACATACCTCCTAGCTCTTATCAAGCTCTGAAAATTTATTAGTGTCTGATAATATATTCATTACATCAGTTAGACAGTTTTCTACTTAGCAATACAACACGTGCTCCTTTGTCAGGATGGGTTAGTAAGATGTTCTGGTTCTCCTGAATGAGTCTAAGTTGTGTAACATGTTCTTTGTTTATGTACTCTGTATTTGTAGGTTCTATTTTATGAATTAAAAAGCACAGTTCAAGTCTCTTGAGCTAAAATGCTGTAGTTCTTGTGGTGATGTTGGTATTAGGTCATGTGTTTAAATAATAAAATTCTCAAATTCAATTTGTGTGGATAATGATCTACATTTTCAGAACAATTCGTGATATCAAACTGATGATTTACATTTTTATGAATAATTTCAATAATACAAGTCCGAGAGATAATATTTCACTTTGTATATGTGTGAGTTGTGCTGATGAAAACTTGTGCATACATCTTACCAATTGTGCTGGAAACTCCCTCTCCATATTGGCTGTTTGTAAAGACATTTTCATTTGTCATCCTGGTATCCTGAGTTGATCACCGTAGATACATAATCTTCTAATCGATTTATCAATTCAGTTGAAAGTTCACTGAGTATACATGATTTTTATGTAGTGTTCTCTTTTAACCCATCAATTCTGGATAGGATTTTATCCATACAACTTGAGGCATGTCTGTTATGTCGGACCACTAAAAAAGAGTGAAAAACTGCTAGAACTGTATTTTAGAGGACCAATTCATTTATTCTGGTCGTGAGTAATGTGAACATTACATTTCTATTATTGTTACGTTCCTCTTACCCTATCCTCTCGTTTAGTTGTTATTATGTTGTCTCTTATTATGGACTACAGTTAATTAGTTGTGTACGAGTTACCCCCCCCCATTCACTGCCACAATCTCTTCAGTTTCGTATTAATGTAAAATCCCTAATTGGTTTGCTGTGTGGTCTGATTTTGTGTATATATAAAGGCATGATTAAAATACAATACGACCGAAACTGGATTAAATTGGGTTGGATTGGATTATGTCTGTTTGATTCATAAATCATTGTCCTCTCTATTCCGGCTTTGGGGACTGGTAGTCGCAGGGCACACACTTACGTATACTGTTTGGCAATTATCAAGGTCATTGTGTACTACTTCGCAATACATAACAATGTTGTTTAAGTATTTTTGAGTATGGAGCTAAATGATTTTAATGAAAAGCTTTCAAAAATGTTTTAGGAAATTCATGTTTGTCACTTTATTCATTTAAAAATCCAAGCACATTATTAGCTAGTATAAGTTTAACGGAATAATGGAAAAAATTCGTTGAGTTCTTTTACCATCGAAGGATCTTTGCTTCGTTTTATTAGTTTCGATATACGCAATAAATCACAATTTCATATATCTTGAGCTTGATTATTGATACTACTGAGTACGACTTTTGGCACTTGAACGCCTTGAACCCTCCATGTCGCAAATCAGAAGAAAGAATAAATGTTGATTCCTAGTAAGTGTAACATACTGTACAAAATACTCGTTTGTTAGTTTTCTGTAAATTATGAAGTCACTATTACAATTCATTCAATTCTCAAGCAGCGGCTTTCTGTTATTATTGAATCATAATACTCCAGCTCAAAATTCTACCAAACGGTGATCTTACAGAATGTCTTAGGCTCCTTTAGAACTTCCGCAGGCTTCGTCGAGGTTTCTCCCAGTCATCTCATCAATAATAATGAATAAGTCTTTTATCGACATTCATCCAAATTTGAAAGACTAGTTTGGTCCCAAGAAATCAATTGTAGTGATTACAATACTGCATTTACTTTTAAAGTATCCATGCAATTGAACGTAAGTGTAGAGGAAGACAAACTATGCTTAAAACATGTTCCTAAACCTTCGAAGAAGATTAAGAAACTTGAAAATAGATTAGTATTAGCATGAAACTATTTGGAGACAGTACATCAAATAGACTTTGATGGCACTGGAATTCTTCAGAAAAGTTCTTGTGCTCAGAAAGCATAATTTTAAATGGTAACATTTTATGTATAAGTAAAAGTGAATCATGTGATCAGAAAAGATGGAGTGCAATCAGCTACACTATGGCAGCTACTTAATAACTGATTACAAGTTTAGCTTATAAAATTATTGGATCCACATTTACACAAAATAGACATTAACAACAAAAAACCGTGAATTACTCAATCAATAATTGGATTTTGGACTGATGAAGCTGAACGAGCAAAACATTGGAACTAACGTTATTAATCTCCAGGAACTTTTGACTATAATTTACATTTGGTGGTTAAGTCTACTTAGAAATTTTATATAGTTTTTCCTCACTTATAAATTTGAATGCAGAGAGAATAAAGAACATGTAAGAATAGCAGAAGTAGAAGGTAGTTTCCGGATTAGTCTACAGAAAACACTGAAGCTAAGTTTCATATTGTTTGGCAGTAATTTTCAAAATGATGAAAGTTTTGTAGGAACCGATACTGTATAGTATAATTGTTCCTAGTTTACCCAATTGCACATTGTACAATAGTTGTCAGTGATTTACGCAAGCTTCATCCAAATACTTTCAAATCATCTTCTGTGTCAACATAGTTCTAGCTGTATTAAAACTTTCTCGAAAGAATTCGATCAACAATATAAAGAACATGGTAAACATGAAATTGATCACAACTTGGTGATCAGTCAACAGATTCACTTCAGCTACTTACAATGTACACATATATGATAATAATTACTTAAATTCAATACATGGTATAAAACAACAGTAAATATGCATAGATTATTACAGTAATAACAATATTCTATAGTATTAAATATTCTTATTCATTGTTCTCATTTCTTCAAGTTTGAATATTCATTATTGAATGATAAAAAAAAAGAAAACTTGTAACTAAACTAAATGAGGTCAACATATCAAATTGATGAAGAAATCTCCTTAAATTAGTAACTAAATGTTTCCTGTAAAACATATCAATACCAAGTAGTGAAATGGTTAAATGAATACAGATTCATTATTATTCCCTCCTTTATCTATTTGTTCATTGATTGACTTACTTGTTCAAGTTCAGAACTTTTTGTAAAGAAAAAAAAATGTAGAAAATCATTATTTCACCACCCTCCTCACTTTTCATTCATTAGAATCTCTTATATATATATATATATACATTTCCCTAAAACTAATTTCATTGGTTAATCATGAGTTGGATTTTATACTGTAGATCAATAAACTTAGCTGAATACTTAACGTTGATTGGTTAATTAATCTTGATTTATCATTGTTATGACTTAGTAGTCGATGAAATAATAATAATAATAATAATAATAATAATAATAATAATAATAATAATAATAATAATAATAATAATAATAATAATAATAATAATAATAATAATAGTACTAACGTAAATATAAATATGCACACACACACACACACACGTAGACAACCGTTATATAGTCGAGATTTCTTTTCACTAATTTTCTTTTCATATCCTGTTACATTGTCTTGCTTATGTAGTTCATTCATTCATTTTGTTTATTGGCTAAATATCTTTCTGTTGGATACACATAGGCAAAACATAAATTTCAAGCCAGAAACAAAAAAATTTTTTAATGAAAAATAGTCAAAATTTTATTCATTTTGTTTGTTTGTTTTTTGTTAAAAATAAAAATATGAAACAAAATGAATGAAATTGCTCGAAAAAAAAAATTTGTAAAACTAACATTTTTTTAATTATTTTTTTTTAATTTTATGATAAAATAGTAAAAAAAAAATCAGTATCTGATAAGAAGATATTAAAAAAGAGATTGTTTGAATATTGTCATCAGTTATTTCATAAACGGATTAATAATAATACATACTTTCTTACGCTCGTTAAACCTCACTGAGGAGCATAAGCCGCTCACCAAGATTCTCCATTCAATACTGTCCTCAGCAATCCTTTCCAATTGTTTCTAGTTGCTGTTCATCCTTTTAATGTCTGCTTCCAATTCTCGACGCAGTGTGTTCTTTGGCCTTCCTCTTTTCCGTTTCCCAACAGGATTCCGTGTTAATGCTTGTGTCGTGATTCAGTCTGATGGTTTGCGTAATGTATGTCCTATCCATTTCCAACGTCTTTTCCTAATCTCCTCTTCGGCTGCTGGAAGTTGATTTGTCCTCTCCCATAGTAGGCTGTTGCCGATGATTTCCGGCCAACGGACATTCACTATCTTGCGTAGGCAGTTGTTTATAATTACTTGTATCCGTTTGATGATGTTTGAAGTAATTCTCCAAGTTTCAGCTCCATACAGCAGGACTGTCTTCACGTTCGAATTGAAGAGTCTGACTTTGAGGTTAGTTGATATTTGTTTTGAGTTCCAGATGTTTTTCAACTGTAGGAATGCTGCCCTTGCCTTGTCAATCCTTGTCTTTATATCTGCATCGGACCCTCCTTGTTCATCGATGATGCTCCCCAGATATGTGAAAGTATTCACATTTTACAGAGTTTCTCCATCAAGTTCAATTGGGTTGGTGCTCCCTGTGTTGTATTTGAGGTTCTTCCTCTTTCTCTTATGCATGTTCAAGCCTACTGATGCTGAAGTTGCTGCTACACTGGTTGTTTTCACTTGCATTTGTTGGTGTGTATGTGCTAAGAGAGTTAGATCATCCTCAAAGTCCAAATCATCGAGTGGCATCCTTCTTGTCCATTGAATTCCGTGCATCCCCTCAAATGTGGAGGTCTTCATGATGCAGCCAACCACTAGGAGGAAGAGAAAAGGCGAGAGTAGGCAATAACAATAATAATATTATTATTGTTAAAGTTGGGTTTTGATTGGTGATTGGAATCCAGGATACGCGTTTCGTCCTGTTTAGGACTCGTCGGCTGGATGTACCTGCATCCCAATGTTGATGTTCACACTGGGATTCGAACTCACTCCGTTTCGTGTCAACATCTATAACTTGGTAATCCATTCAGGATGCACAGAGACAACAGAGACTGACCAGCTTCAGTCCATAATAAATCAACGGGAAGATACAAGTTCAACCAAATAATAATAATAATACATTTAGATTATTTCACCATTCAATAGGACCTTCTCATTTGAGGAAGGGAAGGGTGGCGATGAGAGAATAAAAATGTTGATCATTCTATCGATTATTTATTTTGTATAGAATATCTTCAACTATTGCTTTGTTTAATAAACTGAAACTTGAAATCAAGCAACGATAATATTCTCTTTAAAATAACTCTTATACATAAAACAGTCGACTACAATAACTTCCGTTATTGAGAGAAATGGTCCACTACGATTCTTTATTTCTGAAGTTACCTTAGACAGTTTTGATGGGACTATAACCATTTAACAATCACATGGTAAGTGTATATTGAAGTATCTTTTCTTTGATATTCTGAATCAATGAGATTTGAGTCAAAGAATTCATAACTTGATATATTAACACAGTTTGGTCAATCTGTTTTCTATTGTCCCAAAGTTCCAATCAGCAGACAAGAAATAGCATCTGATTACTTCTTACATAATTCAGTATGACAGAAATCAGTTAGGTTTAAACTATACAATAGACCACATTATACCGTTAATAATGAGATCTATTGTGTACAGAGCTAAGGGATGCAAAATTTGTGTAACAAGTTCACAGTTAATTCACAATAACTTCTAAATGAAAAGAAGTTATAACAGTAAATAACAGTTCAACTAGAGATGTACAATAAGAAGAGTATACAAATCTCATAAATAAAATGCTTAGCCAGACTAAACCTACTTTTCTCATTTAGTCATTGAATTATAACAGATATTCGTGAAATTATAGTAGGCATTAATTGACGTTATTGTTTAACCAATAAGATTATATAGTTTAAAACTGTTAATTTAGATTTCATGATATATTGCTCTTATCGGAATTCAGTCGTCGGGTTTTGAAAGAATGAAGAACATATGCTACTCAGAAAATGATTTGAGACGTGTTGTTTTCTATTAGCCAAATGCTTTAGTTGTAATATATAAATAGACCTCCCAGCCAGCGTAATCATCACGACCTTCAGACGAAAATACTATCTGGCATATTTTATTTCCTCCTGATGACACAAACAACACGATATTTCCTAATTGTTGATTGAAAAGATTCAAAGCAAAAGATAACATAGTCTTGATTATAAGTAGCTGGTTTTAAGAATTCAAGGCCTCCAGAGAATTTATTGGAATCAATTTACAAATAAAGGTAAATCTAACCTCTCGATCTAAACAGACTGGACAACGTAATCAGGTCATTAAAGATCAACCAAATAATCAGTCAAAAAGAAAGAAAAAACAAATTGAGTTAGCACAACCCATGATAACAATAAACTAAGAATAACATTATCAAAGTGGACCTGTTTAAAGCTTATAAAGTAATTTCAGCAAGTTCAATTTTACCTAGATTATTTGATTATAAATTCATTCTGAAAGACTATAAATTACCTGACACAACACTTGTAACTTGCCATATCACCCTAACTAAGACTCCAAATCATCTCATAATGATAGAGATGTTTTGTAGAATAAAAGTTTCCGAGAATACATTGAATTCTAGAGTTCGGCTTCGTAACATATGGAACCATTTAGCCTTCTATCTTTGGTAGACTACTTATCCTTGTAATGAGATTTTTTCTTAATTCAATTTGTTATGTTATGGGAAGATACATTGTTTGGCTGCGACAACAAATATGAAAGTAGAATTTCAGATAATAAATAATGACATCTACTCTGATTTCTAATTGTAATTGTATCCCAGTTTGTCAGTAAGGGTATAGTATTCAGGGTGAAACTAAACTTTACGGACGACCTTGAAGTATTTTTCAGCCAATAAGAATGCACTGTTGAATATAATCATCATTTATTATGAAAAACGGTGAAATTCTAAAACAGAATTACACATTATACACTTGCAGTTCGATTTTAGACATACTGGAAATGTGCCTTTCATAATGTTGGGTCGTAAATTCCAAATTCCTACCAGTAATATTTAAGCAATTATTACTTACTTGTTCGGTTTTTACAGATCGCCCTCTATTATGTTTTCGCTTTCTAATAGCTGTTTCATCTATTTCAACGATTCTTATGACGCCTCCCATCGACAGATTTTAGCGTAACATGATTTCTGAGCATTTCTGGGCACTGATGATACTTCGCTTGCATCTGTAAGAGACGATACCAGCGTAACAGGCAACTGCATAACCCATAATACAACTAGCATGCAGGTTTGCCTTAGTGTCAGTCTAGACTTGCTAAAAAACTGCCTATTCTTATTGATTTCTTTCGCCAACAACCATCACAACGGAAGACTACTACATCTCGACTGTCTGAGGATTGTGTTTGAGTTATATTGAGGCCACAATCACAAATGAACTCTCTACGAAGTAGTCCGAGAGATTGTTGATTAGAAATAATAATGTCCTCTTTAAAAATTGCAATAAGCCGATCAAAAGTAAGCATTTTGAAATTAAATGCGCGCGCGACCATAAAAGTCATAACTTGATTCTAATTGGACTTCTCAAGTTCGTCGGCAAAGTTTGTTTCACCGTATTCAGATCATGAATTTTTGTGCTGAATAATTTTTAAACTTTAGCTGTCCGAAAATAACTCTTTTTCCCAAGTTTTCTATGTATTATAGTTAGAACATGAATAATCCAATGAGTGGAAGTATGAAGAGAACCTCGTTTTTCATATATCCCTTTATCACTGATAAAAACTAGATCAAGAGGACCATAAGAGTGAGTGAATAAACCAACTAGGTTTTATAAAATAAGTGATACAAGTGTATTTGTAATATTCCAATAAGTAGAAATTAAAATTTCTGATGTTTCGCGGCTTAGAGCAAGTCACTTCTTCAGATAAATGAACAACCGAATTGAATTAAGCCATGATTAAATGATAATACAATGGAACAAATCAAAAACAAAATAAACTCGTACAATCAAAATGCGAGTTTGATTGTATCATAATGTCAAGTCATGTAGGTCAAGGTAGTTTGAAATGCATATGGTAGTGTGATGTGAAAAGAAAATATGTGAATATGGGAAAATAAAATTGTATGTATATTCATGTGTATGAAATTCAATGTACTTTAATTGTTGTGGCCAGTTGGATAGAAAGTCCATGTTGGGTGGATAGAAAGGCACCTTCCCTTTTGTTAAGTGCAGTTGGATTTAACAAAATGTGAAGCGCTTCAGCTATTCGTCTTTCCTTATGATTGGAAAACGCTTTTTGAATAATTCGGATATTTTTAATATCGATTTTATGGTTGTGCTACAGATAGCATGTGCTGACTGCTTTTGCTGATTTCATTTGTAATTTTTCCATTTCAACAGGATTATTAGGAGGTCGTTTAGTGTAGCTTTCATGTTGTTTGGCACGAGTTTTGATTTCTCACCAATATAGAAAGCATCACAAACAACACAACTTAGCCTGTAGGCACAATTCTGTGTAGAGGTGAATAGGGATCTTGTCCTTTATTTTAATCAATGCACTTCAAATAGTGTTGGTAGTTTTGTAGAAAGTTTGGATTCTGTGTTGTTTTTTTGTACGAATTTATTTTGTTTTTGATTTGTTCCATTGTATTATCATTTAATCTTGGCATAATTCAATTCGGTTATTCATTGGTTCTCTGAAGAAGCGACTTGCACTAAGCCGGGAAATGTCAGAAATTTTAATTTCTACTGATTGGAATTTTACAAATACACTTGTATCACTTATTTTATAAACAACCTACTCAATACTCGATTTATTTGAAATTATCCAAGTTAACCTTGGTAAGGCGACAAAGGAAGGTTGAGAACTCATCTGTTTAAGTCACCACAAACAACTTTAAGGGTTCTGTTGAGTTGATTAGTGACAATATACTTAATGCAAATAATGTTTAGTCAATCATCACATAAGTGCTAATAAAATACATACAAGTACATATGTTTAGTCATCTTAGATATTATTTTAAGACTAAAAATACATATGGTTAGATATACATCATCTAATGTTTAGAAACGTATTTATCTCCCCACCGAATTTCTTCCTACTACCACGATCATCCTAGGAATAAATTATTAAACTATCTAGGGATATCATACGGGTCAAGAATTCAACTATACTAGTTAGTAAAAAATGAAAATACTTCACATTCTTCATGATCGATCTTCATTTAGAAATAAGCATGTACTTTCATCCTATTTAACGCATGTTACCATCTACTGTGATGTTTGCGATTGAATTCCAGAGTATTTTACATCAGACTAAATTACAAACTTTACATATAAATATGTAAATGTACAATGCAATTATATTTTTGGATATAATCAATGAATTAAAACAAACAAAAATGTATGTAACTGAAATAGTTGGTTAAATAGGGAAATGGCTATTCACCAGAAACCAGATGATTGACATGTTGACATGGATACGTCATGTTTATCTTCTAATTTGTTCTCCTTAAAGTAACTTGAGTAAACTAAAATGAATTAGGCAATGTGTTAAAAATAGTGGAGCTGTAAAAATGAACTACTTATTATTGAATTTCTACTTTTCACTAGGTGATTGTTGAAATTTTTCGACTTACTTTGGGAAAGGGTTCATTTAAGCATCAGTTAAGTTTTATTTTTTTTTTCGATTAAGAGCAGGAAAATATATTAACTTTAGTAAATTTTAGAAGAATAAGGTTACATTACAGGATATACAGAGATAATAGTCTATTTCTGATACACAATTAGTAGAACAATTATAGTGTGAAATATTTATATTCATACCTTACGGGTATTTGATAATGTTTACCGGGATATATTTTTTTAAAATATACGTCATCAATCTCATTAATGTGTTAAGTATTTTAAAGATGATTGTACAACAGTTCAATAAATGACTAGGTAAATATCGACAACATCAGTTAATGTGGCGGAATGCTTGAAATCTTGGGCTACCACTTTTTACCAACATTTCAACAGGTTACCATTTCGCTTTCTGTTTTGTTTTTATTACCCAATCACCTCCCAAAATCGCATTGTGTGCTCACGCGTCTTTATAAAATGTTTACGACCTATCATGAGTAATTCAGTTAGATCAAAACGCAAACATCATGGTGGCTGGCAGCATGCGTTAAAAATGAACAGTATTCATCAAATGTATGTTCCTGAAATTTTTAGTCATAACAGCATATTCCGTATAGGAAAAATATACTACCAACAATTTCTGCTTAGTCTTAACGTATCCTTAACAGTGGTTTAATCACAGTTCAATAATCTTGGCCACATGATCTGTACGATGACAATTTGGTATCGCTAAATGATTTTCAGATTTTTCGTCAGGATCATTCTGTCATCGAGAAAAAAGTGTGGTGGTGGTGGTGGTGTTGTCACTTTCGTGAACACGAACTGGTATAAATTTAATCGCGTATATTTTAAGTTTTTAAATGATAATATAGATTGTCTGATATTAAGATTTCGTTCGAAACATCTGAATAAATATAAATACATATATATTACCAATGTTTATGTGATTGCGGACTGCACATCATCTGTCCTATCCCACATTGTTGATGAATTCACAGAGTTTGCTGCAACTACTTCCATTGGGTCTCTTTCAGTTGTATGTAACCACTTTATCACGTCAAAATGCACTTTCCGTTCATCCTTAGATCACCAAAACCTAGTACGCTTCCCAACTCGCTGCAATGCTGTACTTGATTTAGTTTTTGTAAATGAGGTTGTAATATACGAAACTCGTAAACGAGCCCCTTTTCTAAATTCTGACCATTGCGTCATTCAAGTTTTGCCAAACATTTATGCGAAATCAGAAAAAAATATAACTTCTTATCTGACCACGAAGATAAAATATAGAAATTACTCAAATGAAATCATCTATAAGTTGAATAACATGTTGGAACAAACTAACTGGGACCTCTTTACTAATGAATAGTTAGAAACCACTGTTGGTATCACCAGTTCTTATCTCAAGTTTTGTCTTGATGTCTGCTGCCCTAGTGAAACAACTTTTAGCCACTGACTAGTATCTATAACAAGTCTTTCTCCACAAACGTGATATCAAAAGCTTGAATGAAGATAAAAATAAGACCTACACTGAAAAAAGCGTCTTCTAGTAGTGATGTTAAGTTTAGACTCATAGCTTATAACTTTTCAACTCCACCTGTAGCTCTTCTAGGGTTACTGCTGTTTCCGAGCCCGGGTAAAGGAGGAGGGTTGGGCATGTGGCTAGCATTTCTATCCCTTAAAACACAAGCTTGCTAAAAATGCGCTAACCAGATTAAACAAACTAAACCATTGAAACGCTGCCCTGGGAGTGGAAGGAATGATTATGACGTGTGGTGAAATCCGAGTCCCTTCAGAAGTCATGAGGCCGATGCCCCTTTTAACAACCAGAGCAAAAAATTTTGTAGGTACATGGAATGTTTGGACAATATTGGAGAACGGAAAGACCAATCAAATAGCTGAAGAAATAAAGAGATACAACTTGACAGTCCTTGGAATCAGCGAAACCATTTGCAGTTGAGCTGGACAGAAAACATTTGCTACTGGAGAGACGCTACTATGCGACGGCTACGAAGAGAAGGGTGCTCCTCAAACCTAGGGAGTTGCTCTCATACTGTCCAAAGATGCACGTACTGCACTTTTAGGATGGGAACCACATGGACCCAGGATCATCAAAGCATATTTCAGAACAATGAAGAGGGGGGATTACAATGAATATCCAATGTTATCCACACACCAACGGAGGCAACGACGAGGACAAAGATCAATTTTATGATAGGCCGCAACCAATTATAGTGAAGTGTTGAGGAAAGGATCTAACAATCCTGATGGGGGAATAGACAACACCAGATATAAAGAAATCATGGGACGATAGGGAATGGGAAAAAGAAGTAAGAATGGTGAAAGATTTAAAAACCTATGTGTTTTCAACAAAGCGGTTATAGGTGGTACAATATTCCCCCACAAACGCATACACATGACTACATGGGTCTCACTGGATCATACTACAGAGAATCAAATCGATCATTTATGTATCAATAAGAATTCAGGAGATTGATGAAAAATGTGAGAACTAGGCGAGGAGCTGGCATAGCTTCAGACTACTACCTGGTAGTTGCTAAAATAAAACTGAAGCTAAAGAAGCAATGGACAACTGGGATAACAGCATTACAACAGTTCAATACAGGCTTTCTTCGAGATACTGACAAACTTAAGAAATTCAAAATAGCTATCAACAACAGGTTCCAAACCTTACAAGATCTACTGAAAGAAGAAGAAACCACTATGGAGGATAACTGGAAAGAAATCAAAGAAGCACTAACGTCAACGTGTCAGGAGGTTCTGGGCCTCAAGAAGCACGATTATAAGGAATGGGTCTCCACTGAGACATTGAGCAAAATTCAGCAAAGGAGGAACAAGAAGATAGAAATCAACAACAGCCGAACAAGAGCAAAGAAAATCAAGGCTCAAGCTGAATACTCAGAGGCAAATAAGCAAGTAAAGAAAAGCATTAGAGCTGACAAACGGAAATACATCGAAGGCCTGGCGACGACAGGGGAGAAGGCTGCAAGAGAAGGAAATATGAAACAGCTATACGACACAACGAAGAAACTGGCAGATAAACATGGTGAACCAGAGCGACCGGTCAAGAACAAAGAAGGTAAGATACTCACTGAGATTGAAGAACAAAAGAATAGGTGGGTAGAACACTTTGAGGAACTTCTAAATAGGCCAGCTCCACTGAACCCATCCACCACACATCGAAGCAGCACCTACAGATCTCCCGATAGATGTCACTCCTTCCACCAACGTTGGAAGAAATCAAGATGGCCATCAGACAAATCAAAAGTGAGAAAGCAGCAGGACCTGACAATATACCAGCTGAAGCACTCAAGTCAGATATCGACCTAACAGCAAGGATACTCCACGTTTTATTCAAAAAGATCTAGGAAGAAGAACAAGTTCCGGCAGACTGGAAAGAAGGACATCTTATCAAGATACCAAAGAAAGGAGATTTGAGCAAATGTGACAACTACAGAGGGATCACACTACTGTCGATACCAGGGGAAGTCTTCAACAAAGTGTTGCTGAACAGAATGGAAGATTCAGTGGAGGCTCAACTTCGAGATCAACAAGCTGGTTTCCGGTAAGGATCGGTCATGTACAAAGTAAATTGCAACACTACGGATAATCCTTGAACAACCAGTTGAATAAAACTCGTTCCTGTAAATCAACTTTAACTCCACTCATCTGTCAACAAAAGTTGGTGTGCCCCTTTGGTGTTCCTCTTTTCTCATTTTTCTTGAATGACTTGTTTTCTATGAAAAATGCCATTTTTAAATACTCAGATGATCTTACTATTTGTATGCCAGTTTCTCCTTCTTTCACTTGTTGTAAAATGAACTTTTTCTTAGTGAATGTTTAACAAAGGTCTGTTTCAAATGGTCTTCAACTTAATACCTCTAAATATCAAGCGGTCAATTTCAGTCTAAGACATAGAAAGCACGTAAATGGTCTTGTGAATCTTCATGATGTTTGTTAAATTGGAGACTCTGCAATTAAGACTACGTCGAATGTTACTTATCTTGGCGTGACTTTTATTTCTGATCTATCTTGGTCTTCGCATGTTTTGTTTATATCAACAAGAGTTTTTCGTTCAATATACTATGTGAAGCGATTACGTAGTTTTGGTATAACCAAGCACTTATTATTACAATTTGTCAGTTCATGTATATTACCGATTATTTTATATTGGTCCCCATTATTTTTTCCCGGAATTTCGAGAAGAGATTATGTTGTGTTCAGTAGAGTGGTGAAAGCTGTTAGTAAAGTGTGTGGTGAGAACTACGACGTTATTATAAACACAGTTGTGGACAGACATTATAAATCGTGCAGACAGCTATCTAATGCTATTCTATCTGCCATAAACCACCCTCTTCATTCACATCTATCACCTTGTATATCTTATGGAAGAACTCGACGCTTCTACATTAGAATCCAAACACCTAAGTATATTTGCTCCATACACTGCTTCCATATATATAGCAAATATTCTATATAATGCGAAATTCGTAAGAGCCAATCTAATTAGAAATCTGTGCTCTTAAAATACATATAACTATGAAATGCAAAGACTCCTATTCCTTATGTTACTGTAATCTGAATTTTGTTGTTGTTGTTGTTGGCATTATATATATGTATCATTTTTTCAGATGTACACACGGTAAAAGAGTAACTTGTTGAAACACTGTATGCTGAAAATTCATACTGTACTGAACATACTATTAAATAAAACTATTATTATTATGTCTAAAGCGGAAGATAAGAAAAGCTTCATTTAGTTCCATACTATCTTGAAAATACATCCGATTCGCGACTAAAATAAAGAACAAGTCATATTCTAACCGACGTACATGAAAACAAGTATGAAACACAAAAATGACACTGTTAATCAGCCAATAGCTAAGATGCTTGGCATACACATTGACCGGTTCAATTACTTAAACATCCAATAGTGAACTAGGTGCCTAATGTTTTTTCATCTGAAATCTGGAACAGACCATCCAAAAAGGGAATTCTTTTGATTCAGCTGATTAAATAACTAGTCTTGCAGATAGTTAGGCGTTCGCCGTCAACCTGAAGCCTCTGGTGGAATCTTGGGGTACCCACTGCTGAGGAGTTCCACATTAGAACTAAACAACTTTCCGGTGCTCCCTGGTTTTCCGTGGTACCCTGCCAACATTAATCTGTGATATATTCAATCACACAAAATAACCAAAAAAACCACAAAAATAACCATCCCAATTGAATTACATAATCCACTAATAAGATTTTAGCCTAAATCTTTCTATCGTTTATGTTTATATATATATGCATATTTTTCCAATCACATGCTTAGGAAATTCATTTCTGCTTTTAACCAATCACATTAGAGTTATAGCGAAAATCAGACCTCAATTTCAAATGACCCTGAAAAATTTAAGCACAGATGATAACATTTATGTGCGTCTGTATGTGTGTATGTGTATCCATCTATAGAAAATATAGGCATTGTTTTGGTATGTATGCTTGTGTGTATGCATTAACTCTACAGATCTTATTTACTGTATATAATACCTATTAGAGACAGTATTTCAACAGATAATCATGGATATTTTATCAGGAAACAATGAGTGATATGCATTCTGCAACTTCGTAATAGAAAAAAAGAAAGAAAAAAACAAGAAAGGCAATATCAGTAATCAATTCCAATCAATATTATGCTTATTTCCAGATAAATGTAACTTTTTGTGAAAAGATTAGAGAAGAGAACTAAAAATAAACATAAAAAAAGCAGAAAAGAAAATATGAATATACCACAGAGATTAATTGTTAACTTACAAATTAAATCATATTTTATTGATATAATTACCTATTCAATGATTTGGTGTATATTTACAACTGTATCTAATGATAATGTAATTATAAAAGAAGAGAAATTATTACGTAAATTTGTAAATTTTGTACATTCATCACAGAATGATGCTTGTACAATTAATCCACGTAAATTATCACATTTATTATATACTACTAATACTAATAATTCAATATATACTACTAATTACAATAATATGACATTATCAACATCATTAATAACAGTAATTAATTTAAATGATACATTCTATCCAATATTTGATAATTTAATAAATCATAAAACTTTAACATATAATTTCATACATGATATATACAGATCAATACAAATTGTACGATATTTCAATCGTTGGTATGATTATCAACAACAATTGATTAGTTCTACATCAATACAACTATTTAGAAAACAATTAGAAGTTTATCTATTGCATCAGTTACATTCAATTCAATTATATAATAATATAGAATTATTAAATAATTCCTATGTAAAACAATTACATAATCAATATATAAATGATAATACACAATCAAGTTTAATTGGTATTGGTTATTGTTCAAATGATTTCTTATTAATGGCTTATGTAAATAATTATACGACTAATTTAATTAATTCTATGAAAATAAATGATATTTGTAATCAATTTCTAATCAATAAACAATTAATCAATAATAATGATAATAATGAAACAATACAATTTAATGATTTTCAATATGGTAAATTTTTAACATATTGGGCACCAATTCAATGTGATGCTAATTCAACAATACCAATTGTTTTACGATATTTTATTTATTCAATGGAAAAATAGTAAGTAGTAGTTTATTTCATGGAATATTGTATTCCTATTAATCCTTAACAAAATTACATCAATTCAACGATAATGATCAATTGATTACTGATTAATTTTATGATGTTCTTGGAAGTTGTAGTAAGAAGTTGTGACTGATCAAGTTCAAATGTATCATATAAGTTTGACAATTATCACCAATGACAAATGAATGGATGAATTGCAACATCTACCATAGGATGATGACTAGTCCAATAGATGGGCCTGGGTTTGATTCCCTGGTATGTTCAATAATACACATTACTCAAGAGTCTTATTTTAGTGAGTGACAGTTGTCATGTGCTTACTGGCTTCCTTTGGTAATCAAGCGATATCAATCTGTGACGAACATAAATTGCTCTCCTAATATACTAGGAGTTGAACATAGAAATTATCCACATAAGTGTTATCCAGATTAGAATAGAGTGCCTTGTAGAAATAAACTTGAAAGAATATTGAAATGACCATCTAATTTGAAGACATTTTTCATCTGATAAACTAAAAGACTACACATAAATTAAAAGTACTGCATAATAGATGTAGTGCAGTTGGTTAGAGTTTATTCTCTATTTAAAAATTTTTCAAGACTTATTATCAACTTTCGAATGTTAATATTTCAGAAATGTAGTTATGTAAGCTTATCCACTTGGTTGCAGACTTATTTACATTAAAGGGTGCTTTCCGGAAACTCCTCCAAGATATTGACGAGTTTTAGAGGAAATCCATTGTCGTTTCTAGGATTTTATAAGCAAATTCATAGAGAAGTTGAGGAAACATAGTCGTAGAAGTAATGATTACCTGATAAATATGACAACTTCTTCATTGTACATTTCTCCGTTAGTACATATGTTTAAAGTACGACTGGTCTTCTTTGAAAAACACACTTTCTAATGAGTTGGATAAACTTTGATTACTTGTTAGATTAATGCAGCTCTGAATACATTCCTATCTAATTCATCGTTTCAACTTCTTAATTTATGTGCTTCCGTAAAATCAAAATAATGTACAAGAATTTATTCGCACATAGGGCATGTATTTAACTGAACCTAATGAAACTACAATTCACCATAGTCTGTTCTCACATGCAGACAGTATTCACACTCTGAGGTTCCGTCTACACACACATCATCGACTCGACACAGTTATATGACAGATACATTCCTATATCACTTCCCTTCACTTACTACTCAGTGAATTGATAGGAAAAGAATTTCGTCGAAATTAGGATGAAATCGTATATTCCGGTAGATTTGTTATAGACTGAAGCTGGTCAGTTATTGTTGCTATATGTGCATCCTGAGCGGATAACCTCGATATAGCGGTTATTTACAAGTATTACTTAAGTTGGATTGTGACTAACAAGTGGAATCCAGAATGCGCGTTTTATCCTATTTGGGAATCATCGGCTGGATGTACCTGTAGCTCAATGTTGATGTTCGCAGTGGGATTCAAACTCAGTCCGTTTCGTGTCAAACGCCAGTCGAATCCCACTGTGAACATCAACATTGGGATGCAGGTACATGCAGCCGGTGAGTCCCAAATAGGACGAAACGCGCGTCATGGATTCCACTTGTCAGTCACAATCCAGCTTATATAATTTTGTCGAAAATTTATTACTAGTAAAAACAAACAAACAAACATTCAGTCAGGTACTGTCTAAGACCAACATAGAAAAAACGGAGTGTTTGACACCTTTAACTATATCATCTTCAATCAATAATGAGGGATTCTAAACTTTGTACGAATTGCTGGAAGACATTTCTACTTTTATTTTTTAGTGAAATCAGATAAAAAAAATCATTCGTTTTGAATTTCCCGTAAAAAACATTCAACGGGTTGTTATGACTTTGATTGGTTCATTCTAGATGCAATACGTTAACTGTAATTTCAATCAATTAAATGTATCTATGTGTGTAAACATGTGTATGCATAATACGTTTGTACTGCTAGAGACTATAACATACCCAAGATTTTTATATATTGATGAATCAGTGTGAAATTTAACCACGAAATAACCAGTATTTTTCTGTTCCTTAACAAAATGATGGGCATATGTTAAGTTGTTTCTCTCTCATTTACTATGTTGTGTTAAATGTGACTTATAATGATAGGGGACATTCTTAAATTACTAGTATTGGGTTTAACTTGCTTTAAAAGTATTGCTCGTGTTTACTGAGATTATCAAGGGAACAGTACCAACGTTAGACCTCAGAAAACTGGGTGGAGATGATAAAACTGTTGATAAGACTATTGATCCTTAACAAAAAAGATAACTGTAATTTATATTAAAAGTATTTAACCACCGTCTTCTTAGAAGTACTATAGTGACTGAGGTAGGAAAGGAAATGGAAAACGAAGAGAGCCTGTCTGAAAACGCGTCATATTCCATCACCTAATTGACCTTTGATTGAAGCCATCATAATGGAAAGAGACTATCTAGTTGATTTTGGCTAGTAACCTGTGATTAGTGGTTTGAGACGTTTGATATAATTCAGAATCGAATAACATAGGGTAATGTATGACTTTTTATCTGATAATTTATAATTGTGTTATTTCTCACATTAGACGAATTGATTCTTTATCTTCCAATCATATTTTGCAATTTCTAAAGTGTGTGGTAAATGTATCAGCCTTCCAACTATTGTATTACCTCTTAGATAACGATAATTTGTTAACAACATACAAAGAATCCTTTTGTATGAATAAACATGTGATTTTCCTTCAAGAAGTTCATAGTTAATCACTAGAAGGTCCCTTGTGTTGGCTACGTATAATCTAGTATTTATTAGTAGGTCGAACCTTGTGCATTGACGACCACTTGCTTTCTTACAGATCTCGATAATCCATGATATTATCG
>CM068306.1:260000-290000 GCA_034768735.1 Schistosoma mekongi | reverse complement strand
TACTGTATGTATGTACTGTATGTATGTACTGTATGTATGTACTGTATGTATGTACTGTATGTATGTACTGTATGTATGTACTGTATGTATGTACTGTATGTATGTTGTACTTATTTACTAAACAAATTGAATAACAAAATTGAAAGTACTGAATGTAACAGACACCATGAAGATAACCACTCAACTTTATGCTTATTTAGAACGTGATCTTTTTATAATCTAATTCAATAGTATTAAGATAAACTTGTATATTCCAGTTGATTTGTTATAGACTGAAGCTGGTTAGTCATTGTTGCTATAACAAATCTATAACGAATCAGCGGGAATATACAAATTTATCCTAATACCAATGTGCCCGTTGCACAAGTGTAACTGTCTGAACTCAGTAGTCTAGTGGTGAACGCGGTGGCGTTCGACACGAAATGAACTGAGTTCGAATCCCAGTGTGAACATCAACATTGGGATGCAGGTACATCCAGCCGATGACCTCCAAATAGGACGAAACGCGCGTCCTGGATTCCACTTGCCAGTCACAATCCAACTTATATAATACTTAATCAATAGTATTTGCAATATAAGCATATTGTTGTATTGAACATTCAGGGTTATCATTGCATGATTATTGTTGAAAACTACTAGAAGATAATTATCACCTGATAACAATATAGATATACATTGTTATCCAGTTGAACTAATATGTGTCTACAACAGTGATGATCTACTTCAGAGTAATAGAATAATGGATACTCAACCGTGAAAAATCACATATAGTTAACATATACACTGAATTCTACTTATTTCTTCAATGTCAGACTCGTGTTTTAAATGGTCTTTGTATTTGTAATTTCAAGAATATCTTCAATGCTACTTTATTTATATCATGTTATTTAACAATGAATTGTAACTGCAAGGCGGAATCCAATAGGGGTCTTTTATCTAACTTGAAACTCTTCACTTGGGAATGTTCACACTTTAGTGTTGATGCTCAGACTAAAACTAGACCTTAGTACATATGCTTTATACGTTATTATGTTGAATCAATGAGTCCCGACAGTATATTGAATCCTGCTATTCAACCATAACTTAACGTTAACCAACCTTATGACAGAACATTACATCGATGTAACCTGTTCATATTGTACAAATGACAATAAAGGTTAATCAAATATGGCCTTTAATACGAACACCGACTACATTCTATATCATTTACAAATGACATTTACACATTGTTTACATGAAAACAACGAAAATTCTGATCATTCTTTTATGATTTCACGCACTTTATAAGTTTACTGAAGCAAGATGTAATTATATGACTGTTCGCTTAACAATAATTAATGTCGTATCCTACAATTCATAGTATATCTGTTATATTCTATACAGTTTAGTAACTACGTGTATTCTTCTCATTTTTCTAGAATAGATCAATCATGACTTAATTAATTTATAGAAAACATAAAGGGCTGAACTAAGACCTACATCAAACTGAGATGGTTATGTAAAGTTAGATACTAAGTTTAGTTGTTTGTATTCATTATGCATTAATGTCATTTGCATGCCAATGTAAACTAAGAAGAATTAGACAACTGGTTCATTTTAGTGTTGGACTGTTAAGTAATGAGTACCGTCGGTTTCTTGACGGAATCCAACCCAGTAACTTTAGGTTTTATGGTTAACACCTAACCATCTGCACCACTACGCCAGTTGGCTTCCAATGGTAGAAATCCCACTGTCGTCAACTTGTGATATAATACAACAATTATCTGTTGTCGTTAGTTCCAACTGTCTCACTCGCGACAAATCTGAAATCCATCAGTCACATTAGTCAAAAGTTATTTATGTATGAATAGCAGAGAAATGATAATCTCTTAGCTGACATAACGTGAGATTTAAAAAAAGTGGCTTAGAAATACACATTAAAATCCAGTGAATTGAATCATTTTCATAAAAGTAGGCAGAACAGTGTGTATATCATAAACACAACCAATGTGTAGGGGATGTCAAATCTCCAGAATTATCTTGGCAAACCTGTTACTTTTGTTATTTATTTGTGTAAATTTAAATTTCTTGTTTTCGCGCCAACTAGTTCATTTTTCACCTTCAGTTTGTGTTTCTCACTTAGGAAGACGCTAAATCTTATTGGTTCATTGTTTATTTTAGTACGCTATTTGTGACATTCCAGGGACGCTTTCTTTTTATATATATAAACATGAGATACGTGGTTTTTATCAGTCTTCCAGGCCGTCTGTGGAATTAAACGCTTCTTGGTGACGTTGGACTTCTTCTTATAGTTGGCTGGAGCACTGTGAAATAGTTTAGCTTACCTAATATTGTGTCGCTGGTACTAGGTTAGCTAGCAGGTATCGACCCGTCTCCTTAATTCGCGATACCTTAGCACAATGAAGGAAGTGAACAGATAAAAAGCATGCACAAGAAGTTAATCAATAAGGATTAAACCTAGAATATTCACATACTTGAATTTCATACGGTAATAAAACTCCATGATTTGGATTAACTTCTAATTCACTTTCATCATCTGATATAATCACCCAACGAAATCTAAAAAACCAAAAAATAAAGCAATGATATGTCAATCTAGGATAATACACTAGATACTAAAATAATTGATCATAATGTTTATGAGTAAATACCGTTTATTCTGATCTGTTACATATTGATACAGTCTTACTACGGAAATTATGGGTATACTGATTCGTAATGCGGAAGTATAACCATGGTTCCTCTTATATCTTGGTTATTATTGAACTATCACAACGTATGGGAAATATAATGTGACTTTAATAATTACCAACCTGTGCTCCACAGGCTTGCCCCGCGACTACCAGTCCTGAAATTGGAATGAATGACACAAGATAACTAAGCCAACTATCAAACAGTTGGTCCAATTCTATTTCACTCCTCCATATATATATATATATATATATATATATATATACACACAAAACATGACCATACAATACACATATAGGGACAGTAACATTTATACAAAACGGGAACAATAATAACTAAGATCTGAGCATACATGTACATGATTAATTGATCATAGTTCCTGAATAACAAGTGATATGACAACAGTATATGAGTCTAATGGAAGGTTAGAGTGTTGGGAATAGTGACAATAATAGAAATATAATAAACATTTCAGAAAGTTAGTTACTCTTCTTGAATCCCCCGATATAACAGATCCTATACTTCATGGAAAGTATGTTAAAGCCATGGGTATTCAATGATTAAATATGCAACAAATTTGAATAATTTGAAGCTAACTAATGTCGGAAATGAAATGCAAAGATCTAAAATATTAGGCGCATGGTGTATGCAAGACATTTGAATAGGATGTAAGTGAAAGACAAAATCTATCCAATACAAATGATGGGAAATATCATTATGATCTCTAAATACTATACACAGTGTGAATATATATTACATCAATTGTTATATATGAATCATTAACAGAATGTCATGTATGAGAGAAGTTGTGTTTGCATGTGTATATGTGTATGTAATTTACATGTTACAAAACGTTCGTTTACGCACATAGCTTGTCATGACGTGATTATTTGATCAATTACGAGATTTGACCTTGTACACGCCAATGCCGTGAACAGTGTCAACAAGAGTGTTTAATTGATGGCCTCAGATTTACTTATGTGTACTCAGTCTCAGGTCGCAAGCAAGAGTGAACATAAGATTGGTGAGACAACCAGATAGAATAAAATTTTATTTCAAACAATTTTTTCCGCATACATTATACCTGACTGCACACTCAGCTAAGCTGAAAATTAACATTAATATAAAATAAGAAGAATGGTGACTGGGAACTTAAGCAGCGTGTATACACGATTGATTAACCAAAGTCCATAAATGAAGAGTGATATACTAACAGTCGATGTGTAAGGAGGGAGGATAGAGCAAAGAGAATATATAGTATTAATAGACATGAAAATTTCACTATGCATACTACTAAAATAAATAAAATGAAGATAATCAATCTTTTTTAAGTGCCGGGCATATCATAGACCCTCCTCTGTACGCACATACACACACCACACACTAGCTGTAATTACAGAAATGAATCGACGACCTGAAGATTGACTTGATGTGAAAACATGCAGGTTAGGGAATAAATATTATAGTAAATGCGTATGATGATAATTGTTAGTAAAGGGATGAATGTATGTTTTTTATAGGCACTATACAATTAGACGAAATAAATCTAACCCGAGTAGATAAATGTATATGATGGAGTTTTAAGGAGACCAGTCGTCAGCGACAAATGTAATAATAACAGTAGTACAGTGGTATTCTTCCTAGTTCATAGTATTAGGCAGAATCAGGATGCTAGAGTAGTGAAGTTGACAGTACTCCATTTTATCTTGTTTATAATATTCAAATTTGTCCATATGCATAGGGCTTCGTAACTCCGCCTGTAGCTCTACTACGGTTACTGCTGGTCCCAAGCCCGGGTAAAGAAGGAGGGTTGGACATGAGGCTAGCACCCACATTCCGCAAAACCCAAACTTGCTACAAAAACGCAAACCAGATTAAACAAGCTAAACTATTTAAACTGTGCCCTGGGAGTAGAAGGATTCATGACGCCTCATGATGAAAACAGGAATTCTTCGGAAGTCATGAGGCTGATGCCCCTTCCAACAAACTGAGCAAATATTTTTATAGGTACATGGGATGTTCGAATAATATGGGAGAGCGGAAAGACAAATCGAATAGCTGCAGAAATGAAGAGATACAACTTGACAATACTCGGAATCAGCAAAACCCATTCGACTCAAGCTGGACAGAAAACATTGGCTTCGGGAGAGATGCTACTATACTCCGGCCACGAAGAGGAAAATGCTCCTCACACCCAAGGAGTTGCTCTGATGCTGTCCAAAAAAGCATGTATCGCACTTGTGGAATGGGAACCACATGGACTCAGGATCATCAAAGCATCTTTCAAAACAATGAAGAAAGGGATTACAATGAATATTATCCAATGCTATGCACCAACCAACGACGGCGACGACGAGGACAAAGATCAGTTTTATGATAGACTGCAATCAATTATAACAAAGTATCGAGGAAAGGATCTGACAATCCTGATGGGAGGGGGACCTAAACGCCAAAGTCGGAATGGATAACACTGGATATGAAAAAAATCATAAGACGACAGGGACTGGGAGACAGAAATGACAATGGTGAACGATTTATAAACCTATGTGACTTCAACAAATTGGTTATAGGTGGTACAATATTCGCCCACAAACGCATACACAAGGCTACATGGGTCTCACCGGATCATACTACTGAGAATCAAATCGATCATATATGTATCAATAAAAAATTTAGAAGGCCAATGGAAGATGTGTGGACCAGGAGAGGAGCTGACATAGCTTCAGACCACCACCTGGTGGTTTCTAAAATAAAAATGAAGCTAAAAAGGAGCAGAGGACAACTGGAGTGGCAGCAGTACAACGGTTCAATACAGGCTTTCTCCGAAACACTGACAAACTCAATGAATTCAAAATATCTCTCAACAACAGGTTCTAAGCCTTACAAGATCTGCCGAAAGAAGAAACCACTATGAAGGACAACTGGAAACAATCAAAGAAGAACTAATGTCAACGTGTCAGGAGGTTCTAGGCCGCAAGAAGCACCATTATAAGGAATGGATCTCCACTGAGACATTGAGCAAAATTCAACAAAGGAGGAACAAGAAGATAGAAATCAACAACAGCCTAACAAGAGCAGAGAAAACAAAGGCACAAAATGAATACACAGCAGTAAATAAACGGGTAAAGAAGAGTATTAGAGCCGACAAACGGAAATACAATGAAGGCCTTGCAACGACAGCGGAGAAGGCTGCAAGAGAAGAAAATATGAAACAGCTATACGACACAACGAAGAAACTGTCAGATAAACATGGTAAACCAGAGCGACTGGTCAAGAACAAAGAAGGCAAGACACTCACTGAGATTGAAGAACAAAAGAATAAGTGGGTAGAACACTTTGAGGAACTTCTAAATAGGCCAGCTCCACTGAACCCACCGGACATCGAAGCAGCACCTACAGATCTCCCCATAGATGTCACTCCACCAACGATTAAAGAAGAAATCAAGATGACCACCAGACAAATCAAAAGTGGGAAAGCAGCAGGACCTGACAATATACCAGCTGAAGCACTCAAGTCAGATATCGACCTAACAGCAAGGATACTCCACGTTTTATTCAAAAAGATCTGGGAGGAAGAACAAGTGCCGACAGACTGGAAAGAAGGACATCTTATCAAGATACCAAAGAAAGGAGATTTGAGCAAATGTGACAACTACAGAGGGATCACGCTACTGTCGATACCACGGAAAGTCTTCAACAGAGTATTGTTGAACAGAATGAAAGATTCAGTGGAGGCTCAACTTCGAGATCAACAAGCTGGTTTTCGTAAGGATCTGTCGTGCCCGGACCAAATCGCAACACTACGGATCATTGTTGAACAATTAAGTGAATGGAACTCGCCACTGTACATCAACTTCATTGATTATGAGAAGGCGTTTGACAGTGTAGATAGGAGAACACTATGGAAACTTCTTCGACATTATGGCGTGCCAGAGAAACTCGTCAACATCATCCGAAATTCTTACGACGGAACACAGTGCAAAATTGTGCATGGAGGACAACTGACAAATGCATTTTCAGTGAGGACCGGAGTCAGACAAGGTTGCTTGCTCTCAACTTTTCTCTTCCTCCTAGTGGTTGACTGGATCATGAAGTCCTCCACATTAGGAGGAATGTACGGGATTCAATGGACAAGTAGGATGCAACTCGATGATTTGGACTTCGCAGATGATCTAGCCCTTTTAGCACATACACACCAACAAATGCAAGCGAAGACAACCAGTGTAGCAGCAACTCCGGCATCAGTAGGCTTGAACATACATAAAGGAAAGAGCAAGATTCTTACGTACAACACAGGGAGCACCAACCCAATTCAACTTGATGAAGAAACTCTGGAAGAGGTGAATACTTTCACATATCTGGGGAGCATCATCGATGAACAAGGAGGGTCTGATGCAGATGTAAAGACAGGAATTGGCAAAGCCAGAGCAGCATTCTTACAGTTGAAAACATATGGGACTCAAAACAAATATCAACTAACCTGAAAGTCAGACTCTTCAATTCGAACTGTCTTGAGACAGTCCTGCTGTATGAAGCTGAAACTTGGAGAATTACTGCAAACATCATCAGACGGATACAAGTATTTATAAACAACTGCCTAAGAAAGATACTGAATGTCCGTTGGCCGGAAACCATCAGCAACAGCTTACTACGAGAGAGAACAAACCAACTTCCAGTAGCCGAAGAGGAAATTAGGAAAAGACGTTAGAAATGGATAGGACATACATTACGCAAACCATGAGACTGCATCACGAGACAAGCATTAACATGGCATTCTGTTGGGAAACGGAAGTGAGGAAGGCCAAAGAACACACTTCGTCGTGAATTGGAAGCAGACAATAAAAGGATGAACAGCAACTGGGAACAGTTGGAAAGGATTGCTCAGGACAGAGTTGAATGAGAATTCTGGTGAGTGGCCTATGCTCCTCAGCGAGGAGTAACGGACATAAGTAAGTAATAGGGCTTCGTGCATCAACCTTCTGTATTAGAAGTGAATTTATCTCTGAGGAATTTTCGTTCCATCGAAATTGTTTGTGCATCCTGTCTTTATATTTATCATGAGTATCTAGCATTACATACGTTACGCTATATAATGATAGGCAAATATGAATAATGTTAAATCAGTTAACGCAGTTTGTAGATTAATTCTGCCGATGAGATAGTTGGATTACATAACTGTTGATTACAGTCGGTGTAAAGTGTAAATTGATATTAGAAGCATAGTAAATACAGCATAAGTGTGTTTATCATACCAAGCAATACGATTGTCGTTGTACTTGTGAATATAATGGTTTACAGTACAAAAACAAGAGTCTATGAACTGTGTCTGTCATAACAATGAATAGTTATCACAGGATATCACAAATCAATGCGAGTGACATTTCTACCAGTTCTATGCTGGCCTATCCTAGTACTATGGACTACTAAGAGTCTCTTGCGTGACTTTGAGGCCCATGGTTCGGATACCCAGTAGAATCAAAGGTGTATTCTATTGAGAAAATTCATTTTTGGACTAAACAGCTGTCCAGTGTTCCATGGTTTCTTTTTGACATCCAACCAATATTAATCTGCAACGAATACAAACAACCAAACTTATTTTGATTCAACTGACAGATTTGTAGTAAACAATCGATCTAGCCAACAATACTTAAAACCATTATACAGAACTTACTCTATCTTATAAGGTGATACATTTGTAATACTAAATTCTTTTTGTGTATATGAACCAACGTGAGTTGGTGCAAAGTAAAGTTCTCCATTACCATCTAAAGTGACATTTGATGTGGTAAAGTTTACTTCAATCGGAATTTTCTAAAGCAAAAATAAATCAACGCATTACCATGAAGTTAGTGGTGAAGAACAGATAGGTGAATTGTAATTTATACGGTTACATGTAAAGCTAAGAAACGGAAAAATGTACAATTAGAATTTTACAATGTATCAATATATACATAGTTGAAGTTGTATTAACTAAACAAGTAGGCCATTTGAAAAAGATTGTTTAAGTTACAATGTGACTACAAAGTGAAATCCAGAACACGTCTTTCGTCATTAGTAGGCTCGTCAGTAGGATGTGCCTGAATCCCAGTGTTGACGTTCACACCACGACTCGAACCCACTTTGTTTCTTGTCAATCACCAACACATTTACTACTAGGCTACTAAGTTCAGACAGTTACACTTGTGCAACAGGCATGTATATATAATTAAAATATGTTTGGATCTTCTCGTTGATTCGCTTTGCTCAGGATGCACATTTGGCAATAAAAACTGACCAATTTCAGTCCATGATAAATCAATGGGAAGATCTAAGTACATCCTAATTATGCTTTGGAGAAACAGTTTAAATAGATGGATTTAGCTGGAAAATTAAAAGGTAATGTCTGCACACAATTGTACTAGTTGCTGGTGTACAGTGTAACAACCACATAACACTCAGGTTAGACAAAGAACACATGATAAAGATAGCAAATCACTTGATGAAGTTATGAATTCTTATAATAATTTGATATGGATAGGATATGCATAACGTATGAACAATCATTGTCTAACTCAACATCCAGTATTATTCAGAATAAAAGTACTTGGGAAGGATCCTAGTAGTGAACAAATCAAACGTGTCACTAGTCCATGAAGTCATTGACTATTGAACTGATCTATGCTGATAGGTAGACTACATGATAGTAGTTCAGATTATAATCGTAATCACTAAATGAATGTAATAAATAACATGGCTAAGATTTGGCAACAGTAATGCAGATGAATCAAACACTTATCCTTTTACCTACTGACATTTACATGCTATTTCATCGTAAGGTATTCTTAGTGTATAATCCATCTGTTTCTCATTCTTGATGTATCATTTTAACTACTTTATTAACCAAATTGTTAACTTGGCCTCAACTACCTAGCTAGCTTCAACTAGCAACCTGAATTGGAGTGCAATTGCGTTAGACTCTATATTGAAAATAACCGATTAAGTGACAGTTGTGAAGTATTGAAATTTCATAAAGGTAAAGTAAAACATAATTTTTAATACATTTCAATACTTGTAAACTTATAGAGGTTGATACCTCCAGGAAGACCATTTATTGAAGACTGTGTAGTGTAAAGTCTAATATCAACAGACATATCTTATGCTTCAGTTTAAGAATGTTCAGCTCAAATTTTACGAAACTATTTGAATCACATAGAAACCACACAGAATCAACTGTTTTGTTTTCTCATTTTCTTTCAATGACTTGCTCTTTCTATGAAAATTCCATATGTTAAGTACGCAAGTGATCTTAATATATGCATGTCTATTTCTTCTCTCTTAAATTGTTATGAAATGATTTGTTTCTTAGTGAATGTTAAACGGTTTTCTGGTTCGAGCAATCTTTAACTTAATCCTTCCAAATGTCAAACAGTCAATATCGATCTAGAACATGAAAAAGACCTAAACACCCTTATGAATTCGTACGATGTTTGTAAAACTGAAGATTCTATAATTAATAGCTACATGAAATGTTACTTATCGTGATGTAACTTTTACTTCTGATCCATCTTGGTATTCGCGTGTTTTGCTAATATCAAAGAAAGTCTTTCATTCAACATATTATGTGAAGCGATTACGTAATTTCTGCATTACCAAGCACTTAATATTACAATCTGTCAGTTCTTGCATATTACCGATTATTTTATATTGTTAACCAATTATTTTTTTCCCAGACTTTTGAGAAAAGACTGTACGGTGTTGTGTTGAGTATTGAAAGCTGTTAGAAAAGTGTATGGTGAGAACTACGACGTTCTATATGATAAGAAAGTTGTAAAAGCCAATCTAATCAGTAATCTATGCCCTTAAAATACCCTGGTGAGCGGCCTATGCTCCTCAGCGAAGAGTAACGGGCATAAAGTAAGTAAGTAAGTAATGCCCTTAAAATACGAATTATGACGTAATGCAAAGACTCCCGTTTTTTATGTAACCATAATTTAAATTTTACATATTAACACATATTTCCTTTATAATTAGAATATATTTAAATCTTCTCGTTGATTTGTCATCGACTGAAATTGACCACTCACTGTTGTCATATGTGCATCCTAAGTAAGGCAAATCAACAAGAAGATCCAGACATATTTTTAATTATATAAACATACCAGTTGCACAAATGTAACTGTCTGGACTCAGTAGCTTAGTGGTGAATGCGGTGGCGTTTGGCACGAAACGAACTGAGTTCGAGTCGTGGTGTGAACATCAACGCTGAGATTCAGGTACATTAAACTAACGAGTTCCAAGTAGGACGCAACGCGCGTCTGGTATTCCTGAATCTCAGTGCCGATGTTCACAGCTAGACAAATCAACGGGAAGATCTAAATACATTCCGATGCTATCTCCCTCTAATTATGTTCACACAAGTGATTTTAGAATCTTTTAGTAGTTTTGCTTATAAGTAATGTAAAACGGCTCTCCAACAGTAAACATCTAATGAGACAAACTGTAAAGTGGAAGGACTCAAGGCTTGTTCAGAATATGTAGGAGACAAAAAGCCAACTAAGAAAAGCCAGCCTAGAACCGATAAAGAACAATGAACGCAAACGGTAAGTACATAGATGTTTAAAGGCACTACACGTATTAGTTATAGCACTTTACATTTTCGAATATCTCACTTTTGTGTTACAATGTATATAAATTAACTGAAGTAAATGACATCATTACCACACCATAGTACTGTCCGAATTCCATTGACCAGGTTACAATATGTTCGTTTGTCATAATAACAGAATATCACATTTACTATACTTCGATGTTAGGCAGTTGGGTGTACTTAATAATTCATGCTACATGCTATTTACCAAAACAGAATATAAATAAAATCCTGATAAAATTAATGTTGTTTCTGTGTGATTTTAATTAATGTAACTTTGTTTCAAAGTTGATAAAGTAACATTGTATAAATATAACATTAATGTTATGACGTGAACAAAAGAAAGGAGGGAGGATTTGGTTATGTGCTTAGCTGATAATGCACAACTGACCTAAGCCCATTCAACCTCAGTCTGACAACAGAAGAACTAGAATTGGGAACTGAGAAACTGAGAGAGAGCAAGATCAAGATCGTATTATATTTTAATCATGCCTTCATATATACATAAAATCAGACCACACAGTGAATCAATCACAAATCTAACATTGATACAGAACAAAGGAAAGAGTGTCAGTGAATGGGTACAACTTATACACAATTAAGTAAGCGTAGTTCATAGTAAATATACAATATACCAAGAGTAAATATACAAACGAGAGAACTGGGCAAGGGGAACATAACAGTCATAGAAATGAAATGATTACATTTGTCCACATTTATAATAATTGAAATAATGTCCTAAAGCATAGCTCTCGAAGATAGTCAATCTTCGTTAGGTGCCCGGCATATCAATTAATCCTCGTAAAATAGCAAGTAGAAGTTATTGACAAATAAGAACTAGTACTTTTGCTTACTGTTACAAGTGTTAACTTGATAGTATAGCTTTTCAACTAGATGACACACTATAGTAGTCTACTCACTAAATGAAGTACATATATATAAATATGCTGTATACTTACCCATTCATATTCACTTCGTTTATTCATTGAAACAATTTCTAATCCTTTAAATACAATTTCATCTTGTTTAAATGACATCGTCTTTTTAATCTCCGTATATGATGAATTAATTTCACACTGAAATATCATCACTTTATATGATTTAGGCGGAATTAAACAGATTGATGGAATCAATTGAATATTGAAGAAATTGCTTAACATTTAAAACAAAACAAAAGATTAACATAAAGAAAAAAAAAACATTTAATTTCTTTTGAAGTATTATTGCATAACAAGAAGAAAAATTTAAAGTTAAGTAATTAAATATTATTACTAGTCACATATGGATGTTGGAAGGGTACCACTAAAAACAAGAGAGAACTAGACACCTGTTTCATTATAGAATGGGACTCCTCACCACTACACACCCTAGATTCAGTCTCACGGACTTCATGTTAGTGAAAATCTATCCCTCTATACCACTAGGCCAGTTGGCACCTAATGATAGGATTTTCATTTCTGTCAGTTTGTCATATAGCGAGACGACCACCGAATGTCATGGGTGATAACTGTCTCACTCTAGACAAGTCTAAATTTCATCAGTCACGACTTCTTACTAGAACTTCAGGTACATCCTGAAATTAGTCATTAGTGAGCTGATTATTGTAAGTGAATTGAGACAGTTTGTATAGATTCATTTTAGTCAGCTTGAAATCCCATAGGGCTGAAGAGTCCTTAACTATGACGAAAGAGGTTTCCAGTCCTCCTTGGTTTTTACTAGCACTCTACCAACATCAGTGACAAATTCAATCAACTAAAAATACCAATCTCCACAAACCATTGCAATTAAGTATTATTACTGTCTGGTGAATTCCTTACGAATTTTAATAACCAAATGGCAACGTTTTACAATGTAAAGCAGAGTAATCCAGGTTTGAAGATAATTTTCTTCAAGATTCCTGGAATGCATTGTTAATGAATAGTAAGTGCCACAAAATGTAGATAGAACAGAATTCCCCTGCAAGTATCAGTAAATATTTGATATATATATATGGCATTGACAGAGCATGGATCTGTAACAATCGTAGCATTACTTAAGTACGTATGCTCAGGTAGGTTGATACACGTGATACGCACAATATCTCAGTTACTGGTTGAGATCCAGGTAGTAAACGTTCAGAAGCATTTCAACATCAAATAGACACCTGTTTCACTCAATCGATACATTGAAATAATGGTTACACAAGAATGACGAAAATATATGATTGATTTAGCTGTCCACTGAATTCGAAATGTTACCTATATGCCTTTGACCTATAGCTAATCACAGTTACTCAGGTCAATTCAAGTGAATTCATATAGCCAAAGCCTTGCTTACTTACTTACGCCCGTTACCCCTCACAGTGAAGCATTGGCCGCTCACCAGTATTCTCCATTGAATTCTGTCCTTACCAATCCTTTCCAATTGTTTCTAGTTGCTATTCATCCTTTCAATGTCTGCTTCCAATTCTCGACGCAGAGTGTTCTTTGGTCTTCCTCTTCTCCGTTTCCCAACAAGATTCCATTTTAGTGATTGTCTCGTAATGCAGTCTAATGATTTCTTCAATGTATTTCCTATCCATTTCCAGCGTCTTTTCCTAATTTCCTCTTCAGATGAAAGTTGGTTTGTTCCCTCCCTTGGTAGACTGTTGCTGATACTTTTCGGCCAACGAACATTCAGTATCTTGCGTAAGCAGTTGTTTATAAATACTTATACACAAAGCCTACTGTCTGATTACTTAGTAGTAGGCAATTTCACATTTTTCAAATCCTATATAGTCCTGTATTAATTTTCTTGAAGTTAGAGTGTGGCCAGTATTTTGAGTGACATGACGTCATGTTGTGATATAAAACAGTATAGGCCTGAATGACTCGATAGTAGGTGACATAGAAACAAATTTGACAGGGAACATCAGTTTCCCCCATAATTTTCAGTAGGCATTAGTAAAAATTTCCATAACTAGATTAAGTAGGACTGACTACGGATTAGTTCAAAGTCAACTCACATTAGATTTGTCATAATTGAAGATGAAGAGAAGGCTACAAATGTACTTCATTGTGACATGTTTTATCATAATTAAAATTTATTTAATGACACAACTTTTCAAAAATTCGACATACTATTATAAGTACCCAGGTAAATGACAATCAACTTAAGCTGGATAAACATGCTGTAATATGCTTGAGTTGCTTCAATCTTTAGTATTATTCATATTGACTAGTGAAACAAATATACACAAATAACATCAAATAATGCATAAGTTATATCTCTGTTTAAACATTGAGCAGCGTGAACCTTTTGAATTGGGCTGTAGAGGTTAAACAATACTGTACTATACTGATATAAATGTAGATGTCAAGAATGCTCATAAAGTTATTTTGGCTTTTTGTATGCATGTACAATATAGAACCTGGCAAATATGTGTATTAGTCCAAGTTGTCACAACTCAGCAGCACAGCAAGAATGACACCATATTCAGTAAAAGTAGAAGTTATTTCAGTGATAGTTTGAAAAACATAAGGACATATGGAATATGGTACAGAATCAGTTTATTGAAATAAAGGTATGAAATAATATTAAGCTTAAAATTTGAGTGAATCCAACTATTTCGCTGTCACTGTTTAAGAGTCATATCATACACAGTATTCAGCAACTGGTTAAGGAAATTGTGTCTATCTCAACCAAGTAGTCTGCATCAATCAACACAGTCCAGACTATGTATCAATGACTTCGTGAACTGATGATAGGTTTTAAATTGGTCGTTACCAGCTCTCTCCCAACATCAGTCAGAATCAGCGCATCTAAGTAGGCGGTAGTTAGGTAGACATAACGAATGTACTTACCACATCAGTCGATGAAGATTTACAACCCCACCAACTAAATTATCACCTTTCCTTAGTACCTGGAGTCCTACTTCACTATTACTGTAGCACGTGATTGGCGAGAATCTTATTAACTCCATAACGAAATAGGGTCATATTAATGAGTTACACAGATCATCCTGTTCTCTCTCTCAAAGACTTGTACTCACTATCATTACACAAACTTATTCAATCTAGTTACAAAATCTTATTATACTATTAAATATTAAACAGTCAAAATAAAAATTCATTAATTTTCTTTTAATAAATAGCATATTTTAGTTGACTGAATTCATTACAGATTAATATTGGCGGGACACCATTCAGAACTGGAAAGGACTGGATATCACCTTCGTCCTAGTATGGGACTTTTTAG
This sequence comes from Schistosoma mekongi, assembly GCA_034768735.1. Classification (NCBI taxonomy): domain Eukaryota; kingdom Metazoa; phylum Platyhelminthes; class Trematoda; order Strigeidida; family Schistosomatidae; genus Schistosoma; species Schistosoma mekongi. The sequence goes on along the minus strand of CM068306.1, from coordinate 274,468 downwards.
CACTGCAGACCCTAGATTCTGCCCAGGGGCTTCATGTTTACGAATGTTCAACCCTGTGCACCAACAGACCAGTCAGCATCCAATGATAGACTTCCCACTTCTAGGAATTTGTGACGATCATCCATTGTCATGGATAATAATTGTTCCACTCCTGACAAGTTTAAAGTCCTCCAGTTGCGACTTCTCATTAATGCTCCTGAAGTTAGTCATTAGTGAGCTGATTTTCAATGTTACTCTACCAACATCAATCTGTGATGAATTCAATCAACTAAAACCTAATACTATTTTCCATAAACTACCTTAATTAAATTGCTTACTTGTTAAAATTTTCATAATTTAGGCATTTCAGTAGTTTTGAATGTTCTAGAAATAACGAATATTCACTTTGATTATGTAATAATATTGAATCAAATCGATTTTCACAATATTCAATTGAATCGAATCGAATTACTGATTTATTGATTTCGTAACATGGTGCCAATGATTGCTTATCATTAGGAAATGTGTGACCTGTGAAATGAATAAAAAGTAAAACAATTTACAAGTTAGGCAGACAATGTTATATTCTATATGCTATGAGAGTGGTTATCACATCCCGGTAACTCGCATCCTGAAGAGGTCATTCTTCTTGATATAAGTGAAAAGAAAAAAGAGTAGCGAATGACCCTGATCACCCTGAAGCGTAATTATAATATCTATGGGCCAACTTTTCAGGTAGGCCATACATAGCCATTTTATGGAAAATTTTAGTCATGTTGTTTCCATACTTGTAAAGAATTCATATCCAAAGACAAAAATCAGTGAAGTAAAGTGAGGTGTACGCTTTCAAAGATGACCTTTACTAACATCATCTTCCCATCAAGGGGATGTAGAATGGTTGAGAAGCTGAGAGTATCAGGGAAACATCTTACTGTCATCAAATCCCTCTACAATTAGCAGTATAGACTCACTTTTGGATAGTAGGTTTGCTAATTATGGTTATACCGTCCTTTAACAGACTTACTGACAAGGTGAATAATTTGAAATTGGTTAATAACGACTCGACTATCACGTCATAGTAGCTGCTTTTTGGCGGCCTGATTGAAATCTTTGGCTACCACTGATTATAAAATATCTCAAAAAGTTACGTTTTCGTTTTGTTTTACCTGCTCAATCATGTTCCAAAATCGCACTGTGTACTCATGCGTCTTTATTAAATGTTTGAAACCTATCATAAGTAATTCAGTTAGATCTAAATGAAGACATTATGGTGACTGGCAAATGATCAATATTCATCAAACGTCTGCCACTGAAATTCTAAGTCTTAACTATAGATCTCTTATTGGAAAATTGAACTGCTTACAAGTTCTCATTAGTCTTAACATATACCGTAACTATGGTTTAATCACAACTAAACACTCTTGGCTACATAACTTATTTTTCGTCAGAATCTTTCTGTTATCAAGTAAAAGTGTAATGGTGGTGTTGCTACTTTCGTGAACATGAACTAGTGTAAATTCAATCGTATGTGTACATGGTAAAAGAGTAACTTGTTGAGACACTGTATGCTGTAAATTCATATTATACTAAACATACTATTGCATATGGTTATTATTATTAATGTTTACAATCGTCTTTAAAGACTTGCCAAATTAAGCGACTGCATTTTCTATTGCCATTGGTAAGAATGATAGTAAGAACGCATCCTAATTAGTTTATTCATTCTGATTTAAATTATCTGGAATATTACTAAACTACTAGGATATACTGGATCAATTGTAACCCGAACGAATTTCAGGCATTTTTGCTAAGTAATTCAAATACACTTAGAATCTACGAGGATTAGAATGTTCTCAACCTAACACACTCAAATGGCGTAACAACATATTATGTAACCAATACAAATACAAGGTCAGTTAACCCTGTCATTTTAAAAGTGTACTATTTAGACATCGAATATACAACACGTTACCAAGCCATGTAAATATGTTTTTGGTCAAGTGTTTAAGTTCTAGCTCAAGCGAATTCTAATCATTATTTGAGCTGGATTAAGGCTAGCACTTGACATCTAAGATTCGCATTTCGTCCTGTTTGGGATTTGTCAGCTGGATGTACCTGTATCCTAGTGCTGATGTTTACGCCTGTACTCCAACTAAGTTCGTTTAGTGTTGAACACCAAAGTGTAACAATCCAACACTAATAATACTTGTGAACCATCGTTATATCAAAGCAATCAGACCAAAATGTACATATATCAACAAAGATTCATCAGTTTCCGTCCATGACAAATCAACAGAAATATTCAAATATATTCCACTTAAATTCTAATTATATGTGAGTTAATTGGTAACATAATGGATAACCAAAGCAGTACATTTCTGTGTAATTTGTTTAGCTGTGTTTTAGTTTGTACTTGTTACAAGTCAGAGATATTTTCAATGGATTTTCTGATTGATCCTGGCTTACTTCAATTATTATTCCATTTTTTCTTAAAACTCATTACATTGCAATCTTGGGATATTTTAACTCCATCAGTTATGAATTCTTACTACAGCTTTAGAAACACCTTGAAATTAACAACTAGTAAAGTGAGTATTCTACTTAAGTTGAGCTGGTTTCATGGAGATTAGTAATTAATTTTGTTGTTTGTATTCTTCAAGGATTGATTTTAATTGGGTACCATTGTAAACTAGGGATCACTAGAAAATTATTTCGTCTGCTGCGAGGCCTGAAGGTACTGGGTTCGATTCCCTGGAGAAATCGATAGTGAGCACTACTCATAAGTTCCACGCTAGAATAAGACAGGTGTGTCATGAATAAGTACAAGTAGTAAGAAATGTACTCGACAAACAGATTTTTAACATAACATATTTTCTAACTAGGTCTAACAGGATTTTCTAAGCATCGGGACTGTGTTATAATAAACGAGTCAAAATGAACATTATCTGAATAAAAAACCAAAAAGGTTAACGCTGAGGAGATATAGACGACATTAGGAAAAATTACATTATTTTAGGATCGGAAAATGAAACCGTGAAAGTGGCGATTACAGGAAATTGGATCATCTGACGAGCTTTCTTTCAAAATCAGAGTCCAAGGAACAACTGATTGGGACCGATCACGCATGGCCTTATTATGGAGAATTTTGGAAGTGTTACCTCCTCTCTTTAGAAGACTTCATCGCCGGAGACAGAAATCCATCGACTAAGATGAGGTATAATAATTTTAACAGTCGACCTTTTCTAACACCTTCCTTTTGTCGTGAGAAGGCTGTATCGTTGCAGATTCTAATCATCCTAAGGAGACATTTTACTAATGTCACACTCCCTTACAGACAACAGTAAGACTTCGTCCTCAAAACTTATTTTTCTAGCTTTAGTCTTATAGCTCTCTAACAAACTTGCCTAGCATGGTAGGAATCAGCCAACATAGCTCGGTTAGGCTATCACGATAAACGATCTCAACCATCAAACTAAGGTACCAGCTACAGTACAATACCTCATTTCCAAATATTTATCTATACTTGAACAAATTTTATTACTTAGAAATAAGTATAAACATAAATAATAACTTATCAAACAAACAATTTAATTTCACATACCATAACAGTTAACTAGTAAACAATACGGTGGTTTTATATTCTCTGGATTAATCAAGTTACTATCACGTTGTTTTGTATACATAGCAAATCCTTCAAATTCTTGATGATAATATTGGCATATATTAGTCTACAGTAAGGTAAACAATATGTTGAATGAATATTTGACAAAAAATTAAATGATATATAACTTCATTCATATCCTTAACTAATGTTTATAGTTGTAAGATTTTCATAGAATATTAACAGTTCTATTATAAAAAGTATAGAGTAAATTAAAAACATCCATTTGAAAAGTAATAGTTGATTCTATGGTTAGGCGAAAGGATCATTTTCACAGCTTTACACAAGCGTACATTAACATGATCAGTGAGAGTTTTTACTATGTCCGATGTAAGGCAGTTACCAACTGATGACAATGGATGAGGTCACTCAAATGTATTATGAATTGACAGAAATAAATGCATTAATCCATGGGAATCAATTCACTGGTGTAGTGGTAAAACGTTTGCCGCAAAGTTACAGAGTCCTGGGTCTGACTTTTGATGGGGGTTATAAAGAGTCTTATACTAGAACAAAATGGCTGTTCAGTACCAGTTCCAAGTGGTCAATGGTTATCGTGATATCTAGTTAACAAATAATTACAATTGGAGAAACATGGTAACAAAAGGATATGTACATTAAATTACTACCAGGTCCATTAACAGAAGTAGAGTAACGTCTTCACCATTTGTAATTAAACTATAATACGAAAGACGATTTAAAACAAGAATTCTATGCTTTAGTTGAATCATTGCTCAAAAACATTAGGAATAGACAAGGAAGCAAAATACGAAATAAGATAAATCTATGGCTAATTAAATCAAATAGTTCAAATCTATCTCGATTAGACAGAAGATTAAAACTATGTAAATAAAATGTCTCACTACAATCAACTGTCTCACTTTCAGAAACACCAACTTATAATTCATCAACAGAAACTTCCCAAATAATGAAACATCTAGTGGATTTATGTCACTATTCTACTAAGCCTTCCATACAATTCTTAGATGGAATTAATGGCATTAAAATCAACAACGACGAATTGATGATGTGCTTCGACGTTACAGATCTATAACAGCTCATCGATATGTATTTAACAGCATACTTTTAGTTCGGAAATAAAATTCATAAATAAACCTTATTAACACCTATGCGTTCACTAGTATCTGAACTTATTGAAGTAGTGATGCAGGAATCAAAAAACTTCAGTACTATCAATTATCAAATCTAAAATGTGGATCTGTTATGTAGACGTGACATTCTTTATCATCTGAATAAACAAATTAGAAACTAACTACAGCTTGATGAACAACATTTTTGAAGTCACTAAATTTACATCGAAGGTAAAGAGTCAAATAACAAATTAGTATTGTTAGATCAGAATCAAGTGTGGAAAACTGAAGATTCAAGTCTAATGGAAATTAGCCTACATAGACCAGATTGTCAAATAAAACAACAAAAGCCCGATAATTCACAAAACCAATTGCTTGAAATCTCTGTTCTAAGGTGCTAAAACATACTATGTCACAGCTGTCATATGAACAAATGAAGACAAGTACCTAATAACCATTCCCAAAACAACAACTATTTATGCAACTTCTTTAAAAGTATCTTTCAAGATCAAACATGGAAACGGTTCATTCTAACATAAATAAAAGATGTACAACAAATTACAAAAGGGTTATGGAGACTGTTAGGAATAAGCGTCAATCACAAACCAATCAATTATGTGAAAACTACAAGAAGAAGTTAAAAACAAGAAGACAAACTTTATCGACAAAATTAATGTCTCCATCTGTGAAAAACTTTACGTCGGGCAAAGCGATCAACGTCTTCAACCTCGCCTACATGAGCATCAAATGGTACAATATACCCTCTCTTATATCAATATAAATTGACAATTGTGGAGACAAGTTTGACTGACAAAATATGATAATCTGAGATAGAAAAAATCACATAGAGCATTTAGTAACTTAACAATCAAGTTACTCGGTAATCTATAAACAATTCCAGATAGATGCAATTTATCAGTGAATTAAAAAAAACATTAAAATCAACTACACTACTACAATCAATCGGATGACGAGGGAAAGGAATCGAAGTAAATATGAAAAATAGGATAGAATAAGTGTTATCAACAACTAATCATATTCAAGATCGATAGAACAAACTACTAGTCCACTTATGAGAAGGCACCACTGTAATCCATAATCAGTCCTGTTGCATCACAGTTAATAAATAGTCAGCATGCAATAAATAGAAATGATTTATTCAGAGTTGTGTAGAGCATAACGTCAAGGTTTCTCTGTGTTATTTCTTCGTGTCGCCGACACATTGCCATAGTTATACGGATCCAAGATAACAACCCTAGTCTATATGCTTTTAATAGAAATGTGTAACATCCTTATTTCTGTCATGGTGACATAAGACTTAATAAAGAATCTAATTAATTATTTAGACCCCGATGTTATTTGTTAGTTCTCTATGTAATTGACCTAGTTTTAAATGATTATTATTATGGAATTCATGTTGCTTTGTGGTGATTAGCATTAACTATAGGTAATTAGATTCAAAGCAGATCCATGTTAGTTAAGTACCACTGAAAACTAGAAAGCACCGGACAACTGTTTTGTTTTAGTATGGCACTTTTTCGCAGTACACACATTCAGTTATTTTGACAATAATCACTTACATCCACCTAACAATTATTCGTGCTCATCTTATGTTGAAATATGTATTCATGTTGTTATTATTTATCTACTTACCTTTACTACTAGTACATATGTCATCCTACTGCCAATTTACATATTTCACTTATCATAATTAGTTATGTAATCAACTTATTTCATTGAAATGATTGATTCACGAATCGCCTTCATTTGTTTAATAATCTTCAAATTCGCACATAGATGTTGTTGGAGATTAGAGTAAAGCCTGAAGGTACTGATGGTGACGATTTAGTTGATGATGTTTCAGATGATTATGATGATGATAATGATGTAATTGATAACCGTACTGTTCACTTATATGTTATTATGTTGGACGATTAAAAAAAAACAGTAGGTATCTTTCGGAATTATGCTTTAGAAGACTATTCAAATCATTTTAATTGTGTGCAATGTAAGTATTTTATTATTATCACCAATATGTTTCTTGTTTCCTAACCTTTTGTTTAGTATATCATTTCCCACTTATGAACTACAGTTAATTAGTTGTGTAAACGTTATCATTATTCACTACCACTATCTCCTTTGTTTTGTATTAATGTAAAATTCTTAACTGGTTAACTATGACCTAGCGTTATGTATGTATAAAGGATTGATTGCAATATAATATGAATCTCTTCGGTGGTCTGCTTAGTTGTCTTTTTATCTTTATCTCGGCTTTGGAGAAGGGACTAGCAATCACAGGGTATGTATCTAAGCGCATACTGATTGATCATACTCTGTCTAATCTAGATAACAGCCTTTTGTTGACATTTTAACATATATATTATTATAAATGCATACATTCTTTACACTTTAAACGAAGATATTGCAATGACCTGAATACAAATATCACTGATTATCTATAAGTGTTATTCTTCACAGATACTTTACAAATCTCTAAAACTCTTTGTTATGTCGGACCACTAATGGAGAGTGAAAAACTTCCAGAACTGTGTTTTAAAGGACTAATTCATTTATTCTGGTTGTGAGTAATTTAAACATTACACATTTCTGTCATTGTTACGTTCCACTTACTCTGTCCTCCCGTTTAGTAGATGTGCTGTTATTATATTGTCTCTTATTATGGACTACAGTTAATTAGTTGTGTACAAGCTACCCCTGTCCGATTCACTGCCACAATCTCTTCTGTTTTGTATTAATGTAAAATCCCTAATTGGTTTGCTATGTGGTCTGAATCTGTGTATATATAAAGGTATGATTGATATATAATACAATTGAATTGGATTGTGTCTGTTTAGCATATAAATCGTTTTTTTTTCTTTACTCCAGCATTCGACATTGATAGTTGCGAGGCAGACCTGTCTGTATACTGATTGGCAGTTATCAAATGCACTGTGTATTTTTACCACAATACATAACACTCTTTGCTTTCATTGTAACTTGAACTAATAAATTATCATTTCATTTCGTTGGTTTCTCATCAGCTGCTACATACAACCTGGAATGATGCTCTTTTACAAAATTAATATTTGAAACAAAGTTTAACGTATTCATGAGAATGTTTGAACTTGATTGAAATCAAACATGTTAGACTTATGAAGAAAATGCTATAACCATATATATATATATATATATATATATATATATATATATATATATATATATATATATGTATATATATATATATATATATTGAATACAAAAGAAAGGTACAAGAAGGCAAAATAAAGATTAGAGTTTAAATGATTACATAATAAAAGGTGGTTGGAAATATTTGATAATCATTGTGAATTAAACTCAGTTGTTAAACTTAATATGACCTAATTAAACACAAAAGTTGAACTCAAACATCTAAAAAACAAAATGGTGATGTTATGAAAAATATGATTCAATAGTGAAGTAATAAATGAAATAGGCAATGAAAATAATGGCATGTAAGTCAGGTTACCAGAGTAAAGAAAGGCTAATAACAGTTTCTTTTTGGACACATAAATTTGGTTTCATTCGTTTAATGATAATCGCTTCAGCATACTATAGAAGATTTGAAGATTTTTGTGTATTGAAAACTTTGGATGATTTATTGACATCAATCAGGTTTCTTGTGTCAATCAAATGTTTACCGATTGCACTGTTAAATGTTTTCATTCCTGTAAGTCGTAGATTTATGGGAATATGTTCATTAAAACGTAGGTAGGCCCTTCTTTTTGTTCGGCTAATATAACTGTTACTGTAGGTACACGTTGGTTGAGTTCAACTTTTGTGTTCAATTAGGTCATATTAAGTTTAACAACTGAGCTTAATTCACATGATTATCAAATATTTCCAAACCACCACTTATTATGTAATCATTTGAAATTATTCAGTAGTTGATAAAGAACCAATCAAATAAAATGATTCATTATCATTATTCTGTACACATATAGTTTTTTTATTATTCTTGCTCTACTTGTAAATGTACAATATAAAATGGTAATAATTTACACTTACTGGTGTAAATTGTATAATAAATTCTATTGAACTATATGGTGGTAATTCTTTTGTTAATGGTTCAATTGTAAAATTATTAACTAGTTTCATATTCAATTGATTTTGTTTATGTTTTAATTGATGATGATGATGATGATGATAATTAAATTGTTTATTTAATGTCCAATAGATTGTCATGATATGATTACTAGAATTATGTACAATTAATGTATTTCTTATTGAAAATTGTTCAATATTCAATGTATTGCTTTGATTAATTGTTTTATTGCATTGTTTTACACAATTTAATGCTGTAGATAATAAATTATTATTTGAAGTAAAATTCCAAATTGTTTGATTTAATGTAATTAATGGTGGATTAATCTAGAAATGTAAGAAGAAGAAAAAGACATGCAATCAATTCAAATGACGTAATAATAATTAAATATCATTACTAAGGTTAACTTGAATAATTATATAAGTTGAATTGTGACTAGTAAAAAGGAATACAGAATGCGCGTTTCGTTCTATTTGGGACTCATCGACTGCATGTATCTGCATCTCAGTGTTGATGTTCACACTGGAATTTGAACTCAGTCCGTTTCGTATTGAACGCCACCGCGTTCACTATTAGACTACTGAGTCCAAACAGTCACACTTGTGCAACAGGTACATTAGTATTAGGATAAATTTGTATATTCCCGTTGATTTGTTATAGACTGAAGCTGGTCAGTCATTGTTGCTATATGTGCATCCTCAGCGGATTGCCTTGATATGGCCAGTCCCAGTGTGAACATCAACATTGGGATGCAGGTACATCCAGCCGATGAGTCCCAAATAAGACGAAACGCGCGTCCTGGATTCCACTTACCAGTCACAATCCAACTTATATAATACATGTGAAAAAATTCGCTATATCGAGGTAATCCGCTCAGGATGCACATATAGCATCAATGACTGACCAGCTTCAGTCTATAACAAATCAACGGGAATATACAAGTTCATCCTAATTAACTTGAATAATTTCAATTAAACTGAACATTGGATAGATTGTTTATAAAATAAGTAATATAAGTGTATTTGTAAAATTACAATAAATAGAAATTAATATTTCTAACGTTTCTCGACTTAGTTCAAATCGCTTCTTCAAAGAAACAAACGAATAACCGAATTGAATTAATACAAGATTAAATGATAATACAATGGAATAAATCAAAAACATGCTAAGCTCGTACGATCAAAATGTGAGTTTGATCGTGTCGTGATGTCAAGTCATATGGGTCAAGGGTGATTTACAGTAAGATATGTATGCAAAGGTTAGTGTGATGTGAAAGGAAAGTATATGAATGTGTGAAAATAAAATTGTATATATGTTCATGTGTATGAAATTTGATGTACTTTAATTGTTGTGGTCAGTTGGATAGAAAGTCCATGGTGGGTGAATAGAAAGGCCTTCTTTTTTGTTAAGTACAGTTGGATTTAACAAAATATGAAGCGCTTCAGATATTCCTCTTTCTTTATAATTGGAGAAACCTTTTTGCCTAAGTTGGATATTTTTAATATCGATTTTATGATTATGCTACAGATAGCATGTGCAGACTGCTATTGCTAATTTAATTTGTAACTATTCAAGTTTGACAGGATTATTAGGAGGTCATTTAGTGTAGCCTTCATGTTGTTTGGCATGAGTTTTGGTTTTTCGTGAAGACTCTTCAATTATAGTAAGCAACACAGTCGACACAACCTAGCATGTAGACACAACTCTGTGTCAAGGTGAAAGGGATCTTGTCTTTTATTTTTACCTTGAATAGTGTTGGCAGTTTTGTAGAATGTTTGGATTCCACGTTGTTTTCGAATTCTTTGTAATTCATCCGTTGTATCTTGGCTGTATCAATCCAAGATATTTTAACAAATTTACTATTCGTTAATAATAAATCGTTTCGTTTTCGCAAATTTTTAATATTATTCATTGGGAAATTATTAAGCTGTAGGATGTTGATTATATTTTTGTATTCGCATTTCTTGTCGTCTTCAGATGTAATGAGTCTACTGGCTCTTCTGAATAAGTTTAGAGCTAGGGATATCTTTGCATTGAATGGAATTTATCAGACATAATCAATAAATTATGCTTGTATACATAAAAGAATTGATATTCTTTGAACGATTAGATTACATTTAATGAAGAAGCTCTAGATGTAAAAACTATAATACAATGGGGGCAGTATCATTGATATAGATGTGAAGGCATGAATTAGCAAGATAAGGTGATGTTAGTATTTATACAATCTAAGAACAATTGGAACTCAAAATGGCTGTCAGTCAACATCAAAGTCACAATCTTCATTACATAGTTAAAGACAACTCTGTTGTATGGAACTGAAATTTGTACGGAGAACTACGAAAAGTATCATTCACAAGATACAGAAATTTATCGAAAATTGTTTGCACAAGATACTTCGGATCCATTGGCCGAACACAATCATTAATAGCATTCTCTGACAGAGACCAAAGAAACTAAAATCTAACTGAGTGAGGAACTAAAAGACAACGCTGGTGGAGGTAGATAGGAAACACATTGAGGAAATCACCAAACTACATAGCAAGACAAGCATAAACTTTGAATCTTTAAGGTCAAAATACAAGAGGAGGATGAAAGAATATATTGTTTTAGGAATTGGAGAGACATATATGAAAAGAAGGAGTTGGACATGGATACAATTGAAAAGTAGAGCTCAGGACAAAGTTGGCTAGACGATGCTGTTTGGTAGCCTGTGCTTCACGTGGAGTAATAGTCACTAATTGATTAATTTATGTGATTATAACTTTGGTAAGTCAATTTTACACTTATTAGTAACATCTCAGATCATATTATTATATGATGATATTTTGAATTCTATGAGAATCAAAAGTTCCTTCAACTTATTTCGGCAAATACGTTTTACTGACAACTATCAACTAATATACTGAATGTCCGTTGGCCGGAAATCATCAGCAACAGCTTATTATGGTAGAGAACAAATTAACTTCCAGCCGAAGAGGAAATTAGAAAAAAGACGTTGGAAATGGATAGGACATACATTACGCAAACCATGAGACTGCATCACGAGGCAAGCATTAACATGGAATCCTGATGGGAAACGGAAAAGAGGAAGGCCAAAGAACACGCTGCGTCGAGAATTGGAAGCAGACATTGAAAGGATGAACAGCAACTGGAAACAATTGGAAAGGATTGCTCAGGACAGACAGAGTTAAATGGAGAATCCTGGTAAGCGGCCTATGCTCCTCAGTGAGGAGTAAAGGGCATAAGTGGAGTAAGTAAGTAGTAAGTAAGTAAGTAAGTAAGTAAGTAAGTAGTAAGTAAGTAAGTAAGTAAGTAAGTAAGTAAGTAAGTAAGTAAGTAAGTAAGTAAGTAAGTAAGTAAGTAAGTAAGTAAGTAAGTAAGTAAGTAAGTAAGTAAGTAAGTAAGTAAGTAAGTAAGTAAGTAAGTAAGTAAGTAAGTAAGTAAGTAAGTAAGTAAGTAAGTAAGTAAGTAAGTAAGTAAGTAAGTAAGTAAGTAAGTAAGTAAGTAAGTAAGTAAGTAAGTAGTAAGTAAGTAAGTATAGTAAGTAAGTAAGTAAGTAAGTAAGTAAGTAAGTAAGTAAGTAGTAAGTAAGTAAGTAAGTAAGTAAGTAAGTAAGTAAGTAAGTAGTAAGTAAGTAGTAAGTAAGTAAGTAAGTAAGTAAGTAAGTAAGTAAGTAAGTAAGTAAGTAAGTAAGTAAGTAAGTCAGTAAGTAAGTAAGTAAGTAAGTAAGTAAGTAAGTAAGTAAGTAAGTAAGTAAGTAAGTAAGTAAGTAAAGTAAGTAAGTAAGTAAGTAAGTAAGTAAGTAAGTAAGTAAGTAAGTAAGTAAGTAAGTAGTAAGTAAGTAAGTAATAGTAGTAAGTAAGTAAGTAAGTAAGTAGTAAGTAAGTAAGTAAGTAAGTAAGTAAGTAAGTAAGTAAGTAAGTAGTAAGTAAGTAAGTAAGTAGTAAGTAAGTAAGTAAGTAAGTAAGTAGTAAGTAAGTAAGTAAGTAAGTAAGTAAGTAAGTAAGTAAGTAAGTAAGTAGTAAGTAAGTAAGTAAGTAAGTAAGTAAGTAAGTAAGTAGTAAGTAAGTAAGTAAGTAAGTAAGTAAGTAGTAAGTAGTAGTAAGTAAGTAGTAAGTAAGTAAGTAAGTAAGTAAGTAAGTAAGTAAGTAAGTAAGTAAGTAAGTAAGTAAGTAAGTAAGTAAGTAAGTAAGTAAGTAAGTAAGTAAGGAAGTAAGTAAGTAAGTAAGTAAGTAGTAAGTAAGTAAGTAAGTAAGTAAGTAATAAGTAAGTAAGTAAGTAAGTAAGGAAGTAAGTAAGTAAGTAAGTAAGTAAGTAAGTAAGTAAGTAAGTAAGTAAGTAAGTAAGTAAGTAAGTAAGTAAGTAAGTAATAGTAAGTAAGTAAGTAAGTAAGTAAGTAAGTAAGTAAGTAATTAAGTAAGTAAGTAGTAAGTAAGTAAGTAGTAAGTAAGTAAGGTAAGTAGTAAGTAAGTAAGTAAGTAAGTAAGTAAGTAAGTAAGTAAGTAAGTAGTAAGTAAGTAAGTAAGTAAGTAAGTAAGTAAGTAAGTAAGTAAGTAAGTAAGTAAGTAAGTAAGTAAGTAAGTAAGAAGTAAGTAAGTAGTAAGTAAGTAAGTAGTAAGTAAGTAAGTAGTAAGTAAGTAAGTTAAGTAAGTAAGTAAGTACGTAAGTAAGTAGTAAGTAAGTAAGGAAGTAAGTAAGTAAGTAAGTAAGTAAGTAAGTAAGTAAGTAAGTAAGTAAGTAAGTAAGTAAGTAAGTAAGTAAGTAAGTAAGTAAGTAAGTAAGTAAGTAAGTAAGTAAGTAAGTAAGTAAGTAAGTAAGTAGTAAGTAAGTAAGTAAGTAAGTAAGTAAGTAAGTAAAGTAAGTAAGTAAGTAAGTAAGTAAGTAAGTAAGTAAGTAAGTAGTAAGTAAGTAAGTAAGTAAGTAAGTAAGTAAGTAGTAAGTAGTAAGTAAGTAGAGTAAGTAGTAAGTAAGTAAGTAAGTAAGTAAGTAAGTAAGTAGTAGTAAGTAAGTAAGTAAGTAAGTAAGTAAGTAAGTAAGTAAGTAAGTAAGTAAGTAAGTAAGTAAGGTAAGTAAGTAAGTAAGTAAGTAAGTAAGTAGTAAGTAAGTAAGTAAGTAAGTAAGTAAGTAAGTAAGTAAGTAAGTAAGTAAGTAAGTAAGTAAGTAAGTAAGTAGTAAGTAAGTAAGTAAGTAGTAAGTAAGTAAGTAAGTAAGTAAGAAGTAAGTAAGTAAGTAAGTAAGTAAGTAAGTGAAGTAAGTAAGTAAGTAAGTAAGTAAGTAAGTAAGTAGTAAGTAAGTAAGTAAGTAAGTAGTAAGTAAAGTAAGTAAGTAAGTAAGTAGTAAGTAAGTAAGTAAGTAAGTAAAGTAAGTAGTAGGTAAGTAAGTAAGTAATTAAGTAGTAAGTAGTAAGTTAAGTAAGTAAGTAAGTAAGTAACGTAAGTAAGTAAGTAAGGAAGTAAGTAGTAAGTTAAAGTAAGTAGTAGTAAGAGTAAGTAAGTAAGTAAGTAAGTAAGTAAGTAGTAAGTAAGTAGTAAGTAAGTAAGTAAGTAAGTAAGTAGTAGTAGTAAGTAAGTAAGTAAGTAAGTAAGTAAGTAAGTAAGTAAGTAAGTAAGTAAGTAAGTAAGTAAGTAAGTAAGTAGAAGTAAGTAAGTATAGT